>PVKN010040763.1:0-10668 GCA_004027915.1 Capromys pilorides
CTTCTCCTTCTCCTTCTTCCCTTCCTTTCGCTGAAGACAGGGTCTCACTAAGCAGCCCGAGCTGGTCTGAAGCTTGCACTTTTCCCACCTCAGTTTCCAGGATTCTGGGATTACCAAGTGCACCACCATGTCCAGCAGCAATGTTTTCTTCTAGTAGTTTCATAGTATTAGATTTTATATCTATATCTCTGACACATTTACTTCTTGAATGGTGTGATATTGAGGCCTGATGTTCTGGGGTTTTTTCTTGAAACAGGTTTTCCTGTGTAGTTCAGGCTGGCCTTGAACTTAGCATGGAGCCCAAGTGGGTCATGGCTTCAAGCTTGAAGTGATGACCTGCCTCGGCCCCCCCAGCGCTAGGATTATAGGCACGTGCCCACACGCCCAGCTTGAAGGGCTGATACGCTTTCAAAATTATTCCTGTCTTTACACAGAGAAAAGAAAAGCGAGGGTGTAACACAGGGCATGAATATGAGCCAAACAGACCACACACACTGAAATCCTTCCCAAATGCGAAACTAGGGAAGGGTGGAGTACCGAGGGGATGAGGAGGCATGGTTATTTTTTTGTAATTTTATTTTTTTTAAACCTCATTTATTTATTTGTGTTATGGCTGGCTCAACCTGCCCTGGGGGTGGGGCTGGCACAGCATGTGGTGCCAGGGATTGAGCCGTGGTCCCTGCGGTTGCCTAAACTCTCCTAGACAGGCACTTTGGACCACTGAGCCACCTCACTGGCCCAGAGGAATGGTTAAAGTGTGTGTTGTGTGCATGAAACAATCTGCCAAGATGAAACCCATCCATGTGCACAGCAACAGTGTGGAGAGATGCCTCTTCCTCTTTACTCCTTGCTAACGTGTTATTACTCGTACAATGGGGTTCAGTGTGAGTTCCGCCAATGCACCCCGGCGTGCGCTGGCCAAGCCCAGCCCCGCCTCACCTAGTCTGAAGCGCCCTTTCGAGCCTTTACTAATCGTTATTCTACATTCGTTAGCTTATTTTAGCTTCCTATTATGCGAGCAGACAGTGTTTTATTTATTTCTTTATGTATTTAGTACAGGGTCTACAGGGTCTCACAACACAGACTGGACTCGTAGTGATCCTCCTGTTTTTCAGTCTCCCAAGTGCTGGGATTACAGGCGCGCAGCACCAGGCCCAGTTTCATTGGACACCTCAGTGTGACCTGGGGGCAGGGCTGGCATGGCACGCTGGCGATTGAACCCTGATCCCTGGGAAGACATCATTTTATAAAGAGTGAAATCCTATCATTTGCAGCAAAAGAGAACTACGACATTAATTTACACAAGCCAGACAGAATATGTGTGTGTAGGCAGGCATGCACACACACATACATGTTCAGTTCATCCAACTACTGACATTTTTCTTTTGGAAACAAGGTTTCACTGTGTTCAGGCTGGTTTTGAACTCAACGTGCAGCCTGGGCTGGCCTCAAACTCGTAGTGATCCTCCTGCCTCAGCCTCCCAAGTGCTAGGCTCAGGGTGAGCACCGCCACACCTGGCTCCAGTACTTCTTAACATCCACAGAGTGTCAGGTCAGCACAGTGGCACACATCGGCTGTCCCAGGCCCGGGGGAGCGGAGGGTGTCCTGAGGTAGGGTGGTTGCTCAGAGTCGGAGGCCAGCCGGACTGCAAGGCAGGACAGCGACAACAGCCGTGACAACCACGTCTGCATTTGTAAAGACTACTGCTGCATACTTTTCCTTTTCACCTTTGACAGTTTTCCCCCCAGGAAAACATATATTATGGCAGAAACACTTTCATTTTTATTCCCAAGTTGTTCATATTTCCTATTTTTTTTTTGGAGGGGGTTGTTTTTGTCTTTCTGAGACAGGGTCTTGCTATATAGTTGATGCTGGTCTTGAGCTCACTTTTGTAGCCCAGGCTGGTCTTGAATTTGCACTGATTCTCCTGCCTCAGCCTCCCAAGTGCTGGATTACAGGGGTGTGCCACCAGGCCTGGCTATATTTCCTATTTCTTGATGTTTCTACACGTCTTTAATTCTTTTTTACTGTATTTATTTGTTATGGCCAGTTCCTCCTGCCCTAGGGGTAGGGCTGGTGCAGCATGTGGTCCTGGGGATCAAACTGCGGTCCCTGCAGTTGCCTAAACAGCGCTTTAGACCACTGAGCTATCTTGCCAGCCCAATTCTTCTTTGATTCTGATTGAGGCTTTTAAAAATTTCTACTGATGTTGGCCATGGTGGCAAACGCTGTAATCACAGCACTAGTGAGACTGAGGCAGGAGAATCACTGTGAGCTGGAGGTCAGTCTGGGCAACAAAGTGAGTTCAAGGCCTCAACTGCATGGTGAAACTGTGTCTCAGACACACTCTCAGACATGCGCATGCACACGCGTGCGCACACACACATGCACACACATATAATTAATTTTCTATTGATTTGGAAACTAGAGTTTTGTAATTTTAACATTCATACCTTATAAACAGAACACAAGACATCTCCATTCTAGAGCAATGTAAGAAGCACAGAAACATCCTCAAGTTTCTTTTACATTGTTTTGGATTATTATTTTAGCTCTGTCTTGTTTCAATGTCCATGATGTACTATTTTACAATAATTTTTATGGATGAATAATAAGCTTTAATCTTTATCCTTTTTCTTTTACTAATTCTGCATTTGATTTTTCTGCTTTTCTTAGATATTTTGAGATGCAAAATTAGGGACTGGTGCAGGCGTGGGGGGCCCTGGCAGATGCCAGGCAGCACGGGGGCCTGGTGGCAGCCCATGCCCGCCAGTCTGGGGAGCTAGGGGAGTCCTCCCCTGCCCGTCCTGGGAGCCTGGCTGACCCATGCCCTGCCCTTCTTCCATCACTGCAGAGTCCAGGTAAACATTGGGAGCCTAAGAAATGCCAAAACGAAGGAGCAAAAGGCAAACTCAGGCCTCCAGACCACCCCAACAAGTCCAGGAGACAAGGCCAAAGAACAACTTGGACAGCACACACCTGAAATTTCTGAAATGATAGCAACTGAAGTAAAGAAACAACAGTATCGGGCTATAAAAGAAATCAGATCAGAAATAATCTCTCAAGTTCAAAAAGAAATGCCAACAATGATGAGAGAATTGCTCAGAACCCCTAAAGAAGGGATAGACAAAAAAAGAACAGAAAAATGATGCAAACACTGAAGGAACAATATAGGAGAGAATTAAAATCCATGAAATAGAGTCAAACAGATATCTGAGAAATTAAGAATTGAACTGAAAGCTGTCAAACTGCTTGAACAAATCTGAAGGCAGACCTTCAGCCACTGAAGACAGCATTACAGCTAGTGAATGCAAAAGGAAAGATCTCTTAAAAATAGCAAGGTGCCAGGAAATAACAACTTGGGAGCTACAAGATGATGCAAAAACAGTATCAGACTGATAGGTGTCGTCAACAAAATAGAAGAAGTCCGAAAAAGTGACATAAAAAGACTGTTTGCAAAAGTAGCAGCAGAAAATTTCCCAAGCTCTGGAAATCAGGTCAGACATATAGAAGTCCAATTTGTCACAATCAAAATAAATCTATACCTAGACACACAATAATCAAATTCACCATAAGAGCAGAATATTAAAAGATGTTAGTGAAAACAAACAGATTGCCTATAAAGAAAAGCCAGCCGGAATCACGGCTGCCTTCGTTACTCTTCTCCTGTCACTGGGACAAATACCCGACACCCAAAATGAGGGAAGGAAAGGTTTTTTGTTTTTGTCTGTTTGTTTTTTTGAGACAGGGCCTCGCTATGTAATTCAGGCTGGCCTTGACCTTACTTTTGCAGCCCAGGCTGGTCTCGAACTAGCAGCAATCCTCCTGCCTCAGCCTCCCAAGGGCTGGGATTACAGGCGTGCGCCATCACGCCTGGCACTGAAGGAAAGGTTTATTCAGCTCACAGTTACTGGAGGTATCAGCCCATATTCGGCTGGCTCTGAGGCAGACTGGTACATGGCAGAGAGCATCCAGTTCATGGCAGCGGAACAGCAACAATGGCAACTGAGAGAGAAGTCTGTCTCTCTGTCTCTCTTATGTTCAGGCTCTCCACCTCAGGCTGGGTGTTAACACTCATACCCATAGTCCCAGCAGTACTAAGACTTATAGGTTTATAATTATAATCTCAATGGATCACCCATAATCCCAGTGGATCATGAGTTAATCTCAAACTCTAGAAGTCCCCGCCCCATGACTGCATGAGGCTTTGGGGGGACAATCAGACACAAATCATAACAATGGCAGATTTCTCAACACAAATCATCAAGTCAAGAAGAGATTGAAGTATTTTAGGTCCTGAAAGAAAACAACTTCCAACCCTAAATGATATACCTTGCAAAACTATCAAATTTATTGGAGATACAAGATACTTCCATGACAAACAATGGAAGAAATTTATGACCACAAAACCAACCCTATAAAGAGTACTGACAGATATTTTAGAAAGAGACCAGAAGGACCACAACTTCAAGAACAACGGATGGGTGGGGAGATAGTTCAGCGGTCTAAGCACTTGGCTGCAGGCTCAAGGACCCAAGCTGAATTTCCAGTGCTGCATGCCATACCTGACTCAGAATGCTGGGCATGCCATGCTGGCCCAAAACTGGGCATGGTGGCATATGCCTGTAATTCCAGCATGGGGCAGGCTGAGATAGAAGGCTGAGACTATGAGTCTGAGCTTCACAGTGAGACCCTGTATCAAATAAATAACTAAATAAAAATTTTAAAAAAGAACAACAGAAAGGAACCACCAGAGCAAACAATTAAAAAGAAGAGAAAAATATGGAATCTATAACAGGAAAATACTATGACAAAGATAAGCCAATACAGGGCTGGTGAGATGGCTCAGCAGTCTAAAGTGTGTGTGTCGGAAACTTTAGGCTCACCACAGGGACCGAGGCTCGATCCCAGGCACCACATGCTGCCCCTCCCCACCCAGGGAGGCTGAGGAAAGGCTGAGCTGGCTATAACACAAACAAATACATGAGGTTTAAAAAATAAAATAAACTTAAAAAAAAAATAAAGATAAGCCAATACACATCAGTTATAATCATCAATGTAAATGGCCTCAATTCAGCAATCAAAGGACACAGACTGGCAGAATGGTTCAAAACACAAAGTCCAACACTATGCTGTATATAAGAAACACATTTAATGTAAAAGGAAATTCATATTTCCTTTAATGGGCGTGGTGGTGCACACCTATAATCCCAGCACTTGGGAGGCTAAGGGAGGAGGATCAGTGTGAGTTCAAGACCAGCTTGGGTTACAAAAGTGAGCTCGAGGCCAGCCTAAACTGCATAACGAGACCTTGCCTCAAAAAGACCAAAAAAAAAAAAAAAAAAAAAAATCATAGACTGAAAGTGAAAGGACAGGAAACAACACTGCATACAACCCCAGCCCATAAGGTCAACTTCAGACCAAGAATGATTGAAAGAGATAAAGAAGATCACTACACATTTGTTAGATAAAAACTGCAAGAGCAAGAGGTAACTAGTATAGATACGTGCGTACCCCGCGTAGGAGCACTCAACCACAAGAAGACACACTTTAAAGACAAGAAAAAATCAAATGAGCAATAACACAACGGTAGTGGGGGTCTTTAACATCTCACTGTCTGTCACAAAGAAATAGGTCAACTAGGCAAAAATATCAGCAAAGAAATAACAGAACTAAGCCAAACTTGTGAAGAAACGGACTTGGTAGACCTGTACAGAGTGTCCCACTGTGTGACATGGGAGTACACATTCCCATCTTACCTGCACATGGGACATCATCCAAAATAGAGCATATCGTAGCACCCAGAATATGCCTAAGTAAATGCAAAGGAACGGAAATAATCTCCTGCATATTATCTGACCATAGTGTAATGAAACTAAAAATGATTGACAAAATAAATCACAAAGTTATAAACGCATGAAAATTGAAATTAAAGAAGAAATTAAATAATATTTACAAACAAACAAAATGCAGATACAAGTTACTGAAACCTGAGGGATACAATGAAAGCTGTCTTTTTGAGACAGGATCTCGCTATGCAGTTCAGGTTGGCTTTGAACTCACTTTTGCAGCCCAGGCTGGTCTTGACCTTGCACTGATCCTTCTGCCTCAGCCTCCCAAGTGCTGGGATTACAGGCAGGTGCCACCACGCCCGGCCAAAAGCTGTCTTAAGAGGGAAATTTATACTGGTAAATTTACACATTAGGAAAATGGAACAAACCCAAATAATCTTATGCTACACCTCAAATTCCTAGAAAAAGAAGAGCAAGTCAAACTCAAAGCCCAAAGAAGGCAGGAAATTATAAAGGTTAACACATTGTCGTGTGCCCTCATCCACTATTCACTGGATCTAGTGCTTGTCACCTCTGGGTCTTCTCCACGGTCAAAGTGTCCATGAGAGGTTCTGGACATCAGGCAAAAGTGACAGCACAACAAAAGACTCCCTCAAAAGAGGACTTCTAGACCCATCTCCCGAAGTGGCCAGAATGACGGGACAAGGGTGAGGAAGTGCAGTGAGAGGAAGATTCTGAGGGTGATTAATGGCAATGTGTCTCTTATAATAATAATTATGACTTCATATGACAGCAGTGAAGCTCAGCCTGCCCCGGGGCTGGGGTTGGGGCAGCAGGTGGCGCAAGGTAGCGGACCGCGAGCAGTCTCTGCAGGCGCCTAAGCTTGCCTCTAAGCGGGTGCTTTAGACTGCTGAGCCATCTCACTAGCCCCTATAATACTATTTTTAAATTCAGTACATTCACTGTAGTTTGTAAACATTCCTGTATATATTCAGTACCTTCTTCATGATGACTCATATTGCTTAAGGCTATTTTTAGAAATCAATTTGATGAGTTTAATTATATTAATGTAATAAAAATATTTAGACATAATAGCTAGAGCTCATGATGCTCTAGTAGTATAAATGAAAAGAAAACAAGTGTGACATTTAGGTAGATGAACTAACGCAGCGGACACTGTTCCTGACTGTAAAGGACAGGCCAGCATCAAAAGGGAATGCATTCAGGACTTCCGGCGTCATCAGTGAATGTGGTTGGGGGCTGTACACATTAGCATGTTCTCAACTGCATTTATGTTCATCTTCATCTGATAGAGCAGACTCTATTTCATAGTCATTTGAAGCTAGTTAATTCTACTTTGTAGTTACTTGCCAGGAATCAGGCCTCATGCTGTGTGATGAAGTTTACTAAATGAATTTAAAGAAAATTGTTATTGTGGGAAAAAAAATCATTGTTTAAGCACTGTGGAAGGTTTTTGCCTTTAAGGGATTATTGCTGCTTAGTATTTAAAGAATGGTTTTAAACGTGTTTTGTATCTATGTATAAATGTAGCCAAAAGCTGTTAAGTACCCAGTGGGCCCATATGCATCTACATCATTTTCTCATGGTGGCTACTGGCTAATCCCAAGACGGGAACATGTTTGTAGTTTATGAAGTACTGTATCGGTGGCTGGTACTCTTCTGGCATGTACATACACAATTTAAAAATCTTTCAAATAAAGCATCTATAAACATAAAAAAAATAAAGAGCAGAGTAGAAATTAATGAATTGAAACTATGAAAATACAAAGAATTAATGAATCAAAGAGCTGATTCTTTGAAAGAATAAATAAATCGGTAAACCCCTAGCCATTCTTATTTTAAAAAAGGAAAAAAAAATTCAAATTAACGCAACACGAATGAAAAGGGAGAAATCACTACAGACCCTACAGAAATTCAGAAGATCATCATTACATACTTCCAAAATCTCTACTCTCACAAGATGGAAAACACAGAAGAAATGGACGGATTACCAGATGCATATCAATTGTCAAAAATGAATCAAGAAGATATAAAAACTCCGAGTAACTCAGTAACAGTGAATGAAATAGAAAACGTAATAGTAATAATACCAACAAAGAGGGGCTGGCGAGATGGTTCAGTGGTCTAAAGCGCCTGCTTAGGAGGGCTCAGGCGACTGCGGGGACTGCAGTTCGATCCCCGGCACCACATGCTGCGCCAGCGCCACCACCAGGGCAGGCTGAGCCAGCCACAAAATGAATAAATAAAGAAACAAACAAACACAACAAGCAAACAAATAAAAAAAAAATTTTTAATAATACCAACAAAGAAAAGCCAAGGTCCTGATAGATTCACAGCTGAATTGTACAAGAAATTTAGGGAGGACCTACTGCCAACTGTTCACAAACTCCTCAATGAAACTGAAAGGCAAGCAGTTCTCTCAAACTCATTTCTGGAAGCAAGCATTACTCTGATGCAAAAACCAGAGAGCGACCCAACCAAAAAAGAGAACCACAGGTCCATCTTCCTAATGAACATAGATGCAAAAATTCTCCATAAAATACTAGCAAACAGGATGCAGCGAATCTTCGAGAATATTATACATCACGACCATATGGGATTCATCCCAAGAATGCAGGCTTGGTTCAGTATATGCAAATCCATAAAGGTAATAAACCACATCAACTGAGCCAAAGACAAAAATCACATTGTCATCTCAAAAAATGCAGAAAAAGCTTTTTTTTTTTTTTTTTTTTTTTAATGGTCAGCTCAGCCTGCCCTGGGTGTGGGGCTGGCACTGCATGTGGTGCCAAGGAATGAACCACAGTCCCTGCCTAAGCTTCCCTAAGCAGGCGCTTTAGACCACTGAGCTATCTCGCCGGCCCCCAGAAAAAGCTTTTGACAAAGCCCAACACTTATTCATGATGAAATGAAAATTGGAGTAGATGGTTTTTACCACAACCTGATAAAAATCACTTACGAGAAACCAACAGCCAAATTCATACTAACTGGACAAAAACTGAAAGCCTTCACTTTAAAATCAGGAATGGGGCTGGGGAGACAGCTCAGTAGAATAAGTGCTTTCCTGGCAAGCGCAGGGTCCTGGGTTCAATCCCCAGTTCCAAATAAATAAATGAATAAATAAACAAACAAACAAACAAATAAATAAATAAAATAGAAAAATAAAATCAGGAACAAGGAAGATGTCCACTGTCACCACTCCTACTCAATACAGTTTTGGAAACATTAGCCAGAGCAATTGGACAAGAGAGGAAAATAAAAGGAATAATGGTTGGAAAGGAAGAACTGAAGTCACCATTATCTGCAGATGACATGATACTCTACAGAGAAGAGTATCACCAAGAAACCTGTAGATTTAATAGCCAAATTATTTAGCACAGCAAATACAAAGTCAACACTCAAAGATCAGTAGCATTTTTGTACACAAATAATGAATACACTGAGAGAAATTTGGGATACCATGCCTTTCAAAATAATATCAAAAAAAGAAAGAAAGAAAGAAATACTTAGGAATCAATCTCACAAAGCAAGAAAAGATCTATACGGTGAAAATTACAATACTCTGAGAAAGGAGATTGAAGAGGATTTCCAAAATGGAACAATATTCCTTTTTCTTGGATCAAAAGAACTGACATTATGAAAATGGGCATATTTCCAAAATTGTTATACAGATTCAATGCAATCCCAATTAAAATACCATTAGATGGGCTGGCAAGATAGCTCAGCAGTGTAAAGCACCTGCTTAGGCAATGACAGGGACTACGGTTCGATGCCCAGTACCACATGCTGCACCAACCCCACCCTCAGGGCAGGCTGAGCTGGCTATAGCATAAGTAAATAAATAAATAAATAAATAAATAAATAAATAAATAAATGAATAAATTTTTTTTTTTAAATACCACTAGAATATCTTATGCATCTAGAGAAAACATTCCTAAAATTCATCTGGAACCAGAAGAGACCCAGAACAGCAAAAGCAATCCTCAACAAAGGAAAGGCAGGAGGCATCACAATCCCTGACTTGAAATTATACTACAAAGCTACTGTGATAAAATTAGCATAGTACTGGCAAAAAAAAAAAAAAAAACCAAAAAGACTTGAAGATCAATAGAACAGATAAAGAGATGTAGACACAACTCCAAACACACTCATCCACCTTCTCTTTGATAAAGGGGCCAAACATGTTCATTGGAAAAAAGATATTCTCTTCAATAAATGGTAGTTTAAAACCTGGCCTTCCACATGCTAAAGGCTAAAATTAGACCCATGTCTATCACCATGCACTACACTACAGTCAAAATGGATCAAAGATTTTATTTATGTATTGTAGTACCAGGGACTGAACTCAGGACCTTGCTCTTGCCAGGCAGATGCTTATGCCACTGAGCTATATCCCTAGTCCCTAAAGATTTAAATATTAAAACAGAAACGCTAAATCTTCTTCTGAAGGAAAAAGTAGGTACAAATCTTAAAGACATGGGCGTAGATAGAGAGTCCATGAACAAACACCAAACTGCATGGGAAATACTTCAAAGAATCAACAACTGGGATGCTATCTTTTTGAAAAGTTTCTGCACATCAAAAGAAATCAACAGGGGCCGGCGAGATGGTTCAGTGGTCTAAAGTGCCTGCTTAGGAGGGCTCAGGCAACTGCGGGGACTGTGGTTCGATCCCCGGCACCACATGCTGCGCCAGCGCCACCACCAGGGCAGGCTGAGCCAGCCACAAAATGAATAAATGGAGAAACAAACAAACACAACAAGCAAACAAATAAATAAAATAAATAAAATTAAAAAAAAAAATCAACAGAGTGAAAAGAAAACCCACAAGCTGGGAAAAAATTATAGCTGATTG
>PVKN010040764.1:0-10657 GCA_004027915.1 Capromys pilorides
AGGAGAGGAGAGGAGAGGAGAGGAACAAAGGCGCCCTTCCTCCAGGTCCCAGAGTGTGAGAGTGTGGGTCTGGGAACTATTAGCCAAAGCCCTCTGTTCCTCCTCTGCTGTCAGGAAGATGCATGTTGGTGGAGACAGAAATGTTTTTACACTGAGAACCCTGACTCCATTATTAAGTTTATAGCTCTGGGGATGGGATGCTTGATTCTGTAAAGTTGCCTCAGCATTGCACCACCAAAGTGTCTGTCATGTGGTCCCAAGCATATGTGATTTAGAAACTCCAACTCTTTATCTCCTTTGCTTGTGTGTGCTGTGTGAGTCACGATAAAGACAGAATGTGAAACGAGGAAAGCGTTCCATCTGGCCAGGGACAGCGCTTCGCTGGGGCACTGACCTTGTTGGACCTCAACATTCTGCCTGGGTCTTGTAGTCTAACTGAAGTTAGGCAGATGATCTCAACAGTTATTTGGAGTAAAGGCAACAAGAGTGGAACACACAGCATTCTATGTCTGGGGATTGGACTTTTTCCCCAAGCTGGCCACATATCTGGCATATTTTTAAACCAAAGCAAAGGAAGTTAGAGAATGAGCTATCAACCTGTCACTTCTCTCTTCTGTGAACTATGTAAATCAAAGTGCAATGAGAGATAGCATTATAAGGCACTGCGTATGGTCCTGAAAAAGCATTACATTGAATGTGTCTATCCTTCTAAGATATTGATTGGGAGACTCGAATGATAGGGCTTTCAGCTGAACAGTTAAATAATCGAAACTTTTGCCAATATCTCCTTTCAAGTATTTTTGGAGCTGTCACACATGCTTCTAGAGATACCATGTGCTACACATATTCACCCGTAAGGGTCAAGTTGGTTATTGGAAATGGCTCAGAGGACCCTGGAGTAAAGTCTGGGAAGTTCCATTGTAAGATACAGGTTGGTGCTACTGGCTTCCCCAAGTCCCTCTCTACCTCTGTACAGAGGGCTCTTCTCAGTGCCCTCGGCAAGGGGCTCACTAGTGACAGATGGCAAAGCCACCTTGTGGGCCTACGTGTTTCAGAAATGTACATGCTGGTACTGTGAAGAAGTCACTCTCGTTTTTCAGAAAGGTTCCAGGAATCCAGTAGAGCTAGCGGCACAGGGAGGCTGCAACCTAAACTGTTACCACTATGCTAACCAGGCTTGTTGGTTTTCTCGGGTAACCTTAACCGATTCCTCTGTGGCACTTGTGAGCCAGAGCAAAAGGCCCTGTCCTGGAAAGGTGAAGTGCCAGGACTTTATGAGTCTTCATTCGATTAAGAGAATGGAGAGAGAGAATGAGAGAGAGAGACAGAGACAGAGAGAAAGACAGAGAGACACACAGAGGGAGACACAAAGAGACAGAGACACAGAGAGACACAGAGAGAGATAGAGAGACAGAGTGACAGAGTGACAGACAGACAGACAGAGACAGTGCGCAGGAAGTGTGCTGAAGCCCCGGTCGTGTGCTCCTCCACGGGCTCCTGCCTCCTGGCAGGGCACCAGGACGGAGCTGCCTGCACACAGCCAGAGCTCAGGCTCTGGAACCAGACAGGCTTCCAGTCCTGACCCTGCCACTTGTGAGCTGTGTGATGCTCAGCACGTAGCTGCACCTCCCTGACCTCCGCTTCCTTACTTTAGTCATCATGGTGACAACGGTACCCACCTCGGCAGTTTACAGGCGCTGAATACATAATGCAGGTGAAGTGCTTAGCACAGGGCTTAGTGCGCCATAATTTTGGATTTCTGGCTATGAGAAAAAAGAAAAGGCAAGGAGTAAAAGGGGAAGTAGGGCCAGAAAGAAAAATGAGTGAAAGGAGGAAAAAAAAAAAGGGAAAATCTTAACAACTCTATGAACTCCTGGCTGGTATGTGTAGCTGGGTCTATATCTCCATGGTTCTTGATGTGGTCCAAACAGGAGTGATTAAGCAATTAATACGTTTGCCTATTTCTGAATAACATGATGCATTTTAAAACATATGCCCCAAATACTTAGAACTACGGCAGTGGGAGGACCCCAACACACACTGCCTTCTTTCTATTGAATGTATGCTCATATAAATACAGTGAGTAAGTGCACAGTCTGCCTGTCTCTGTCTCTGACTGAGCCAGGGCTCTGCACGCGCTGTCCAAGCACTTTCCACTGAGCCACCTTCCCGGTGCTGGACATGCGTAATGTCGGTTCTTGTGTATTAAACACAGCCCTCTGGCCCTTTGCTTTAGAAAGACCTAGAGCAGTACAGCCTACTGCTGTCAATAATGTGTCTGTGAATGCTATCCTCCACAGGTTCATTTGCTATGTTTCCATGAATAGAAAACAACACCAGTATTTTTTTTGTCTTTTTGAGACAGGGTCTCGCTATGCAGTTCAGGCTGGCCTTGAACTCACTTTTGTACTCCAGACTGGTCTCAGACTTACACCAATCCTCCTGCCTCAGCCGGCCAAGTGCAGGGATTACAGGTGTGCACCACCACGCCTGGCAATACCAGTAAATTTTGTATGGATTCTGTCCTCTCTAGACTTTTGGTAGCACGGTTCTATATTCTGCTAACATGCCAGCAGCTGTCCTCGGTCTTTTCTGCCACATGATCTGTCATTAAATCTAATTAGCTCTGAACCCCAAAGCTGGCCAATAGTAGTCTGTTACCAGGCAACCTCCTCCTTTTCTGCCACTTCCCAGAACCCCCTTCCTTCCGCCTGCCAGCCCCTTATGGATGCCTGACCCTCATGGAGGGCATGTCCACTCTGGGCTGCAACCTGGATTCTGTTTTCCCATTGGCTCTGGGTCCTCAAGAGACCTCTCTCGTCATCTGCCTTTGGCTCCACTAGGCCTGCTGCTCAGGTTGCTGAGTTTTAGAACACTTTATAACTGACCGTTGAACTCCTGAGATCTCTCGTTACCAGCCTTTGTTTCCTTTTTAAGACCACTTTTGACTGAGGCTGTGTCAGTACCATTGCTTTGCCTGTCCCCTCTCTGCTTTCTTACGGTATCGAGGTTACTTCCTTGAGAAAGCTTTGTTGTTCAGATGAGTCCAGTCCAGCTTTCTGCACTGAGGAACAAGACCCACCCTCACATTTCACCAGACTAAGCTTGATCACCAGCTCATGAGGCTTTGAGCCCTTGGGGAAAGACCACCAAGTTGAACTTCAGTAAGAGGCCCACAGCCTGCATCAGCTATAACACAGTTCATCTCCCTGTCCTAGTCCCCCAAGCCCCACAGCCTCAAGAGGGATAAAGAATTCTAATGCGTAGTAATTTATTCATATTTTGATAAATGCAGATCTGTAGAGGTGAAGAATGTTTATTGATGCACAGGGATTCTAGACAATGCATAAAAAGAAATTCAGGCAGCGCTAGGGTGCCCAGTGAGAGTGCCGCACCCACAGGGGGCTCATTCGCACCCATGGCCAGAAACCACTCTCCACATCTCAAACTGCACCTCAGTTTCTCACCTGAGTCCCCGGGTGGATTATCAGGGAACTTTCATACCTAGGTGACCAGAGTCACAGCAAATGAGACACACGGAACACTGACTGTGTCACCTTCTCTCGCAGTTGTCCTTCCCAGGCATTTCACACCCCCGTGAATCACAGCGTGGACACAATCCCTGGAGCCTGGGGTCGTCCCAGCTCCCCACCCCTCCCTCTCCCCTTGTGTCCTGGCAGGTCTTCTCCCACCCTACAGCCTCTTCCAAGCTCACTACCACCTTCCTAGTCTGGGCCACCGCGAGCCCTGCCCACAGTCCATTGTGGTCTCTGCCTTGTCTCCTTGCCCTCACTCTGGCTGGCTCCAGACCAAATCAAGTCATTTTGCTCTTCCATTAACATCTCACAGAATTCTCTTGCCTTTGGGTTAAAGTCCTTGGCCTTTCACTCCAGCTGCTGCTCGCCTCCCAGTTCTCGCCACTCACCCTTTGGTGTGCTCTTCTAGTCACGGGGAACACACCTTCTGCTCTACACAGAGGTTTGTGCTTTCCTGGCCTTGGCACCTGTGGCCTCCTCTACTTCTTCTACTGCCTTCATCTTGTCCTTGAAATATTTGCACACACAGAAAACTGCACATATGTGCCGCCGAGTGCCATTTCCCAAAGGAGCACAGCCATACAGCTATGTGAGATCAATGCCCTGAGGAGAACCAGTGTTCTAGAAACTTCCCTCATACTCCTTTTTTCTACTTCTAAGAAAAATCACTACCCGTTCAATATCGACAGGCTTTATACAAATGAAAACATAGACTGAAACGAAACTCTTATGTCAGACAGCTGTTACAGCTGAGAGAGAGAGCACCTTCCGGGCCCCACGCTGACCTTGGCAGTCCGGGCACCGGGCTTTCTTTAGCCCACTTCAAGTTTCTGGAAGACGTGGCCTGCTGTCCACGCGCTATCCCCACATCTCTCACTCACGCTTCCACCCACTGCATGACCTCGTTTCATCCACAGAAGCCACATTGATCAAAGGGCATCAGCTCTCTTCTTGCTGCGCAAACAAAAATTGTCATCATTTCCCATGTAACACCTTCAACCCCAACCCAATAATTCAGTAAGCCACCAGATCTGATAGGTGGCTGTCCTGTCTGGGTCCTGCCAGGATCTTCCACGCCACTTATGGTCTCTTGCCTGGACTATTCCAACAGTCTCAAGGTTAACCTCCTGTCCCAAGCCACTCCCCCAGATTTATCACTCCTTTATGTTTTCTTGTTTGAGAAATCTGGACTACCCCCCCACCCACCATGGAATGCAGTCTAATCTGTAGTGACAGTAGTGACAGTCTCTTCAACCTGTTGCCCCAATCTTTTTCCTGTGTCTTTGCCTACCTAATAGCACCGTCTCCGTCAGCCACACTGAATCTGCACTCAGGTGAACTGGCCTTGAAATCTCTGCTGGGAAAGTCTCTCTTTTCAAGAATGCCTTTCACAACATTATTTCCCTCCCCTGAAAATCTTCTACTGATGCTTCTCATACCTAATGCCACCTCTGGAAAACCATGCAGTTGAGGACCCTTTGTCTGGTCCTATTTTCTATTATTAATACCAACAAATATCATTATAGTAATTTTTTTGGCTCACACCACTTTTCTGTTAAGTTTCTGGGGACAGAATCTTTGCTTTCTTCTCGGATAAATCCCAGACTCTCAGGACTGCACCCGGTGTAGTTAGTAAACACTCGCTGAATGAACAAATGGTTAACATTTACTGTGCACTTAGTACATCCAGGTCTTCCACACATGATCTCATTCTGTCTTCACACAAGCCCCATGAATAAGGAACTGTTTGCACAAAAGAAAGCTGAAACCTCACAAGCCCAGGTACCATGCCCACGACCACACGGTGCGCACACAGCAGCTCTGAGGTCAAAGCCTGTCTTGTTCCCACTCTAAACAGCGTTATATGTTTTACAGCTTTGTCCGCTATGGTACTTTGCACATGACTTTGTTGTGGGTTTTGGTAGGACTTGAGCCAATGAAAAATTATCTGGAAGTAACAGAAGTATCCTTCCTCCTATTTAGCTCGTTATTGTGTTATGAGTCCCCTGAGAATAGGAGCTGGGTCCTATTTATTTTATCCCCTCCCTTCCCACAGAACCCTAAGCAGCCAACACAAAATCCTATCCCTGCGTGTGTTCACTCTGTGTTTGTTGAATAAAATAATGGGTGTGGCGCTAGGAGGCAGCGCCTGGCGGCGAGTGCTTTTGCACGGTCAGTGATTTTGAGCATTGTCCTGGTGCTGCTCTAGGACCAGGCCCAGCGCTGCCTCTTCCCACCCTTTGCTTCTTCAGCATGATGTGGGCTCAGGGCCGCCCCTCCTGACCTGCCCTCCACCCAGCCCCGGCCCCGGCCATCCTTCCTGTGCTCAGAAATTCCTCTGCCCATCTTCTTCCTGCTTTCTGTGGCTGACAAGGCAGAGCAGGCGCTGATGCTTCTCTTGACCCTCCACCCTGCCTGAACCTTGTTGCTTTCCTGGTCATTCTGAACAGGCAGGGCAACATGACATTTGTACAGATAACTCGGACACAGAGGACTGTGATAAACGGTCACGCGGCATTGCCGGAGCACAGGAGAGGGAGCATTCCTAGTTAGTGATGGGGCCGCTGGAAACAAGTCACTATTTTCTATCTTGGTGGGCTGCTTTTTCTCTTTTCTTTTCTCTCTCTCTCTCTCCGTCTATCTCTGTATCTCTGTCTGTCTCTCTGTCTCTGCGTCTGTCTCTTTCTCTCTGAAGAAAAAAAAAAAGACCAAGCCCTTCGCGCTGAGCTACTTCCTCAGCCCTTTTCACTTTGAGGCAAGTTCTTACAGCTCCTGACCTTGAACTTGCAATCCTCCTGCTTCAGCCTCCCAGAGTGCCAGGATTTCTTATACATGTTTTCTATCACCATATCTGGAAGTTTCGTTTTTATTAAATAAGAAATTTAGCTTAAGTTTGTCAATATTTAGGGTTGTTGTTTACAAGTACTAGAAATGAAAACAGTTTAAGATAAAAAAGGAAACTTCTGAGGGTACAGAGACTCTAGGAACTCAAAGGTAGGAGTAGAGCCAGGTCTCTGAGAGATATGGAAGAAGAACCAGCAGACAGGCTGGCCCTGGGTGGACTCCTTCTCCTTCTTTGGTCACCCTGTCTCTGTACATTTACTTTGGTCCTGTGCCTCTCCAGATCTGCCTTTCCATGAACCTCATCACAGAGGATGGCTGCTCAGGGCCAGAATTTATGCACAAGACAGTACGGGGCCTGGCAGAACCACCGTGCTCTGCTTGGCCCTATGACGGGCCCCATGTGTGTCAGGGGCCTACCCCGGTCCAATCATTTGTTGCTAGTGAGCAAGCTACTGTTGCACCCCGTGACTGCAAGGCCCCCATTGCTGTGGAAGAACAAATAGAAATTGCCATCGCGAGCTTAGGAAGCTGTCCCCCAAAAGTCCACTTCACTGGCTTCTGCCATCTGATAATGATGCTCTTGCAGAGGAATGCCAGAAGTTTCCCTAGAAGCAAGCAAACGGAAATTTCTTCTGTTTGAAATTCTTTTGCAGAAAATAAACACATAACTGTGGTTTATTCCTGAGCAAGCACTGCCATGATTAAGATGATATCCTACTAACAGTCCTTACCAGGTTTTTTTTTAACACCAGTTTTATTCCTTGGAGACCTGGAATCCTAGCTTCAAATAGAGGCCTTCTTGACCATCTCCATGGCCTGCTAGACTGCGGGGTAGCACGAGGCAGTCACTGCTAGCCCAGGCCGGCTGCCGGCCCCAGTCACTTTCCCATCCCAGTTTATTTTGATGTATCCACTTTGTCCACAGCTGGTGGCCCCAAGACAGAAAGGCATGGTGGAAAGGTCTGGCAGCCAGAAAGCAGAGCCCACAGGGGGGCCACGCAGGGGTGCAGTCTTCTGGGTCATGACCCAGCTCCCCCGTGACACCCCTTCCCCAAAGGCCTCACACGAATAGCACCCCACCTCTCCACCCATGGTGGAGCCCTAAAGAGCCCAGGTGGGAGGCTTCCTCACTCCACAGATCTGGAGCATGTCCACCTTGGCCACCGCTGCCTTCGCGTGGTCTTCGGTTGAGTGAGGGGGACCAGGATACAGCTCTTTCATTCTGATCTGCCCTTGCCCACTAGAGGATCCTTCATGCAGGGCTGGGGACAGGCAGTCTAAAAAGCTTGTCCAAGTCAGAAGTAGGAGAGCGGGGTTCAGGCTCCCATGGCAAATTGGAAGCTCGCTGGACCCCACACCCTCAGCACTCCTCAGCTCCCTGCCCTCCCACAGAGGCAGCGCACAGCTGGGCGCGCAGTGTGGGTGTCGGAGCCCCAGGCTGCGTCAAGCGGGCCAGGCTGTCGGGCGGCTCCTTCTCCCGACTCTCCTCCTGAGACGCGCTGTGCCGTGCCCTGATCTTGTCGGTGCCCCCGCCCTGGCTTGTCTTCCAGGCTCCGTGGGTACAGCGGGCCGCGTGTGCAATCTGACTTCCCGAGGCATGGACAGCTGTGAAGTCATGTGCTGCGGCCGAGGCTACGACACCTCCCACGTCACCCGGATGACCAAGTGCGAGTGTAAATTCCACTGGTGCTGCGCCGTGCGCTGTCAGGACTGCCTGGAGGCCCTGGATGTGCACACGTGCAAGGCCCCCAAGAACGCCGACTGGACGACCCCCACATGACCCCAGCAGGTTGTCTCTCACTTCCCTCCTGCAAGGCTCCATTGGATCTGCAAAGACACTGGATCTCCGGGTTCCCTCTGGGAGGCTATTTCTGAAGGCATGGGGCCTTTGTCCCAGCAGAAACCCGGTCTTCTTCCCTGGAGACCCCAGCACTGGGGGCCGCATGCTGCACATAGGCACCCCCTGTTCTACATGTACATCATCTGCCATTCTGGTTTCCCCCCTCATCCTGGTCAGTTCTCTTGAACTAGTAGGATAGGCTGTTAGAGAGCAAAGGCAGTGACCCCAGACATCTGTCACACAGGCTTTTCCTCCTTCTGGAGCAACAGGCCAGGGAGAAAAACACAACAACAGAAAAAGAGCATCAAAGGAGTTTTCTGTGTGTTTTCCAACCAACGCTCACAGTTGAGGAATTCTGTGCTTTGCTCTGGAGCGTAAAGAAAGAAGAATCAACCGTCACCAAGTTAGCATTAATTGTTAGACAAAAAAGCAAGCAAGGCTTTTGTCAGATCAAAGGATGTCCATAGCTACCATCTTATAGGTAACTGGTAAATGCTTAGAGAAAACCAGCTTCAATAAACTTCACATTTAAGATGCATATTTTTTGGTGTATTTGTTACCACATTAGATTTTGATGTGATGAGGTGGGAGTGTGTGTCTTTGGCTTGGTAGCATTGTTAATCTTTGCAGTAGCCTTCAAAAGTGTTTATGATCCGTCACTGTCCCCTCAGTGTGAAGAATCTCTTGAGAACTCGACTGCCTTCCCACTAAGATCTGAAGGGAATTTCAGGAAGACGGACTCCTCACAGCATTGTACAACTGTTGGGTGAACATGGTAGAAAATTTAGTTACTGAGGTATCAGAAAATGTGTTCATGTGGGTAAAGAAAAAAAGGGGAAATTCCTGTCAGGTTTTAATGCATGTGACTCATGGAATTTTGTAACAGAAATCACACTGAGAAGGAAAACTTTCAGGGTGACAAGACCAGCAAAACAAAATGCTGATGGAGCGGTTTCCAGAGCTTACATCATGGTCATGCCTGGGATAGCCCCGCCCATACACAGCTCCCCGAGAGAGGCCAGCCACATGTGCTAAGGAGCCCTGCACAGTGCCTGTCACCTGTCAGTTTTAATTGTGTTTATTGAATGCTTACAAAATGACATGATACTGCAGCCTAAAGCGAGTGACATACACCCCTGCCCGTAGAGCTGGTAACCCTTCTGTATTACATTGCAAACAGACCGTAATTTGCAGAGTATACTTAAGATATCCCACTGTAATTATGGGAACACTTGGCTTCTGTCATCAGCCAAAAGATGACACTCAGGAAAAATGAAGAGGCTGCCTACTTCTTTAAAAAAAATAGTAAGGAAGGTGAAATCTACAAAGCTGCTTGTCACCGTTGTCATTTGTTCCCAGGTCTAATTGTATTTTCACAGAGCCATCTGAACTCACAGGATGAGTCATTGTATGAACCTGGTGTCAATTCTTTGTGCTTTCCTTATTCTTCAGTAGTTTGATTACAGTTCTGCTACCCTTGCTTTGGGTCATTGAGACTGATGCTCATGTACAACAACCCACTGGAGTGGTTTAAGTGTCACGGGCCTCCATGCCCTTCAGATGACAGAATTCACTCACTTCCTCTTCCTCTCAAATCCCTGATTTAGTTGTCTAACTTTTTGCTCCTCTTTATTGTATAGACTAAGAGGTTGGGAACAGGGGGTCAGAAGCTGCTTGGGGCTCGGCTCGCGGAAGGCGGCCAAGGGTAGCCAGCCCTGCTGCGGGGTGTGGGCACCTTGGCGGCACTTTCTTGGGGGTCTCCAGGCATCAAGCTTTCTGTTGCTGGATGAGCTGTGGAATCATAAATCTGTGGCTCTACATAGGGTGGAAGAGAATGCCAGACAGACGGCATGTCGTCTCCCCGCAGAGAAGAAACCAAGAGGAGTGAAGGGTCTAGACAGATGTCAGCCACTGCCGCAGCACTGCTGCAGCGATAGCCCCACACTGACAGAACACCAAGAGGTTTCCACAGGCGATCTTGACGGGTTTTCTCTGAGGAGGACAATATCCGTGATGCTCCTGAGACCCAGCGTAGGAGTCGCACGCTTCACAGAGCGGTGCACTCTCTCTGCGGTGCTGCCTGGTGTGCATCTATATTCTCAGAAGACACTGGGCCAAAGTTAGCTCTATGTCCATCACCCTGGAAGGCTCCTGTAGTCAGAGGAGTTAATGCCCCGCCTTATAAGGCCAGGCTTGCCCTCAGACCGCCTAAACCCCAGCAACAGGCCACCAGTGCTATTCACATCTAGCTCCAGCGCCCTCCCCTCAGCGCTTGCTGTGTCCTTTATGGACGGGACAAAGAGCAGGCCTCTCTACAAGGTGGATTCTGTTTTCCTATGTCTGATGTCACCAGGCTAAAGTACACCTGAAGAAGAACCCATCAAATGGCAGTCTGGGAGGGACAGGAGAGGAAAAGAGCCAGGTAGCTTTGTTCAAG
>PVKN010040765.1:0-10668 GCA_004027915.1 Capromys pilorides
TGTTTAGTCTTGCTGTAGGCAGCCTAGTCCTGTCACTATGCTAAGAATACTATCCTTCAGGCTTTCCTGAGGGGCTGGAGTCTTTCTGTATTCTGGACACCAGTAAGGAAAATACCTGTTGTCTTGGGTATCTGTTGCAATGGAACAACAAATTTTTCCATAGAACCACAGTTTTTTTTCCCCCCACTCCCTCCTCACAAATCTTTGGGCTGATTGCACTCTTCAGGGCAGTTAGCTTATTCCATGTACTGTTGACTGGGTCATACAGGTCGCTGAGTTGACTGAAAACTAGGCTAGAGCAGTTAAGTCCCAAATGGTCATTCATTTTCCAAGGCCTCTCTCCGTGTGGCCTCTTATCATGCAGTAGACTATCCTGGACTTCCCTAGCACCAAGGGGTGGATGCTGATTAAGACAGCAGCTTGCCAAATCTCTTATGGTCTGAGGAATTCCAGAATAGTACTTCTGCTGTTTGTGTTGATCAAAGCAAAGCACACAGCCAGTCCTGATTCTATGAGAACAGAAGTAGCTCTTTTGTGCTCAGGGATGGAAGTAACTGATGTGGCATAGTTGAAGATTATCAGCTAGACTTGTTAGCTGCCTGAGTCTTTGTGTCCTGTCATTCAGTCACATGAGGTACCAGGATCACCTGAGGCACCATAAAATGCTTCCTCCATCCCATCACTACTGTAGCCTTCCCCTGGGAATATGTGAGCTATGAAGAAGGAATAATGAAGATAGTATGGTTGGTGCTGAGGGTTTATTTTAAGAAGGCAGTGAGTTTGAAGAATTAAGCAATAACCTTAATTCTATGCTAATTGAACCAGTGGAACTAAATTTTAAAGCAGTCTGTAAGGAAGACGAGTCTCACAATGTTGAAAGCAGAGGATTGATTGGTGGCTATAATGAATATTGTGCATTTCAAACTTACTAAAAGAGTGGATCTTAAATATTTTCACCACATAGAAAAATAAGTATATGAGATATCATAAGTGTATCAAAATATTATTTTGTTGCCCATATAATATCTTAAAAGAATAGATACACATATAATATGTACAATTATTTGTCAGAAGTAAACACTATATTTGAAAGGTAGTGTCTTTGGCTGTAACCACCATAGACAGACATGAAATGAAAAACCTGGACTACAAGGTGGATGGTCCGGCCTAATGAAATGGAAAGGCACGGGACTTAGAACATGGGTGGGGAGTGGGGACAGAAAAGGAGGAAAGGAAGGCTAGAACAATGAACTATAGCAGGCTGACAGTGTTAGAAGAGAGATGTGAGCTAATCCTGAAACTACTAGACATAGGTAATTGAAAAGCTGTCATATGTATACTTAGCTCTGTTTTGTGGTGTAGGGAAGTCTGCCATCTCAGTTAGCTAGCATATGTATTGCTGTGAAGCAAGCAGCCCCCACATCTCAGTGACTTCTGGCCACCCAGGATTGATTACAGGTCAGCTCACATCTGCTCCATATTTGCTCCATTCTTCTACCTCAGATGAAGCTGCTGGTCCTATTTAGTGTGTGTATATCTCAGTGAGGAGGAAAAGAAAAATGATAGAAGCACAGGTTAGCTCTCAAACTTTTTTCTGCAAATGGTACATGATCCTTTCCCTCACGTTCGATTACTCAGAAGCCATCACTCAGTTAAGTCTGCGGTCCAAGGAAGGTGGTGAGGGAGGGGATTGTACTTGGAGGAGACACCAGGGGAAGATCTACAGAAGTGGGTGCAGAGTGTTTTAGATAAATATTACTAGCCATGATTGTATTTTTTTCTTTTTTATTATGCAGATTGTGACAAATTCTCGTGGAAAATACTGAAAAACACATGGTAAACTCTGATCACACCGAACTTCCTCTAGAAATAACTGGTACTATTAGTATTTTGCTGTAAATATCCTCAAATTTTTCTGTGGGAAATTGTTACAATAGAGTCAAAGTGCTTTGTGTAATTAGATAGATAGTGATACACAGTGAACGCGAGTGCATGTCATTGAATAGATAGCCACACCCTAATGTATGAATGGCCCTCGCAAACACTTTTAATTGTTGAACATTTAGGTATGTTCAGTTTGACTCTTTAACAAGGTGTTATCATAATCTTATGTCTGTTTTATACAATTATCAGACTTTCTCTTGGATAAATTTCTACCAGTTAAAAGGAATGTCTTTTTAGCATGATTTTGGATTCATCAATGACAAATTTTATAGCTTATTTTTAAGGCCTGATCTTCTTTTCCCTTTCCTAAAATGGAGAGTGTTACCATAGCAATTGAAAGAAAAGAAAAATCAACACTTTTGTGGAAGCATCTAATTGGTCTTTATCTTCATTTTAACTTAAAGTTACGCTTCATACCAAAGTTGGCACACAAATACCTATGCAGAGCATTTTCATGGGTTAGGAGATCAGTGTGCTCTGACAAGTGGCCTCCAGCATCCGTAACTAGCCTGCTTCACAAACTGGCTCCCTCGCTGTCTGCTGGGAAATGCTGTGTCAGGTGCAGTCCATCTGGTAGGTCATACGATGTAGGGAGCATCCACACCTGCCAGGCCTTGGACTTGGAAAGTGGTCCTTCGTAAGCAATGTGGTTCAGGTAGAAACCACTTAAAAAAGAAAAATGTGGATTTACTTGTGATCTCACATAGCTTTCAAGGTAAGTAGAAAGCACACTGTCATGAAGGTGTAGCTTATTTAGCATTTCCTCCTCAACCTGCATTCTTGAAAACTAAATCTTAAATCAGGATAAAAAACTGGTGGTGAATTAAAAGATAACTATAGATGGTTCAGCCTTAACCATGGAGGTGTCCATGTGAGAAACTCATGGGTAAAAGGTATAGTGCTCTTCGTGGAGTGTGAGGGAGGCAGTGATGAGCAAGAAAAGCACTTTGTCATCCAGCTGCTGAGATCAGCCTGGGCAACCCTGTCTGTGCTTGACTTCAAGTCTTCCATGATGTTACCTGCAGTGCCATGTTGCTGATTCTGTGTGACAGAAATACATTTACGTTCATGTTGCAGAGGGCAGTTGCACCTGTTAGCTGGAGCAAGAGCTATTATATAGCACCCTGGCTTGCTTTTTTCCCTTAAAGCAAGCAGGATAGCAAACGGGCAACAAAGAGTACGGCTTCATTTCTGGTTGTGCTGCTTTCTAAAGTTGTGTGACCTAGGCTTTTATTGCTAAGCATTCTTATTTAGTAAATTAAGTATAATGTCTACCTTGTAAAATATGTATAAGATTAAAATACCTAGAACATATAGCATGATTCCTGCTTAGCACCTACGGAGAGATTAATAAATAGTGGCTATTTTTATAATATATAGTAAAACTAGATTATAATTTTTTTTTTTTGAAAACCAGTCGTATAAGAGGTAGGATTTATGTATATGGCTAAGGGCTGTTCCATAGCCCTCATTATTATGCACATGGAGATGGCTTTAATCTTAAGTGTTTCTGCCCCTTTTGTTTTGTGTACTTTTTAAAAAAAATCAGACTCCACAATATTGTAGTGTCTCAGTACAATAAAATTTATCTCTTCATTTATCAGATAAATGTGGATGTTGCCAAGCAGAGTATACTGCTGTATTTCAGAGTCCAAGCTTTCTCTATTTTAGGGTTTCACTATCTCTTAAGACCTCAGGTTTTATTGCTGCCCACTGTGAAAGGAAAAGCATAAAGGGACATTATGAAAAACTTTTCCATGGACCTGGCCTAAAAATGGTGAGTATCCCTCCTGCTAGTTGTATTCTAGAGCTGATTTAATGCCAAACTTGACTGTGTGCCATAGGTGGCTGAGCATTCACTTCCCAGGAACACGTACTCTGGGAAGAGGGCTTGGAGTCCAGAAAACAGCCAGACAGTACCATAACCATGGCTAGTTCCACAGCACATTCAATAGGTTCAGATGTTATCTGTCACTAACATTAAAGGAAAATGAGGAGATTCAGTCACTGAGGAGACAGAATATGAGTGAAGAATAACTTGAGGATTTTAACCAGTGAATCTGATGAGGCTGGCAGTAATACCATTATAGGAAATTGGGCTGTTGGGTGGGACACATATTGGGGAAAATGACCAATAAAAGATGTGTAAGGCACAAGAAGTTAGAGCAACTATTTAGAGATACCATGAAAATCTTTCTCAGATAGTTGGAAGAACAGGTGCATTTGAGCATCAGCGAGAATGTCTCCTAAGGTGGACAGGTTTTGCCTGTGTTTGAACTTTACTGTTCATTCTAGGCATTTTTCTAAACCCAAATTGGGTATTTTTTAATATACATTTTAAGCAAGTGCATTTTCAAGAAGAGCTTGTCTCTGGGCATGGTGGCATGCCCAAGATTACACCTGTAATCCCAGCACTCACGAAGCTGAGGCAGGAGGATTGTCACGAGTCGAGGTCAGCCTATACTATAGGGGCATCCTGAACTACGTAGTGAGATCCTATCTCAAAAAACATGAAGAGCATGCCTAGCATGCTTTGAGACTGAAGACACCATTATGCAGTTGGTGACTTGTGCAGCTTGCTGCTTAGGGAGACCAAGACACTCCCATACAAGAGTGCCCTTACAGATCCAGAAAGACTGGGCAGGGGAGCCATCAAGTGAGCTATGCCACAGTCTCGTAGATCTGGTGTTTGTATACCTTTTGGCATTTTGCTTTAATTTGGCTCCATGAAGAACAGGATGACTGGCTGCTTTTATGTAAGCAGAGAATTTATTGACCCCGTACTTCAGGAGGAACTTTTAAAAATCTTTCCATTATATAAAGAAGCTTTTATTATCCACAGTGTCCTTCATAGCTTCTTATTCCAATATTTCATTTAATATTTCAGCTAGAGGCATGAGCATGCCTCTTAATGCTAATTTTTCTTCTCTGCTTCTATCTGAATTTAATTCAGTATGCTTTTGGTTCAAAGCAAGTTTCCTATCCTCAGAAATCTTCCTCTGTGGTAAATCTAGGCCGTCTTTACCTTTATGCAATCCTTTGATGTGTGTAGTAACCACTCACCTCTAACCAGGCACGGTAACTCAGTGGAATTCAATATATTTTCCAGATTATAATCAGTCAGATTATGGGTAGAAGATAGAAGGTACAGATTTATCTACATTCTTGCATTCTTTTCCTGTTGTGATTGCACTAAGGCCATGTATTCATTCCTTAAGTGTACATGACACATTAATTTGACAAGCATTGAGCTTAGCACAAGGGATGTAGAAATTTTGCAAAGATGTCCCAGTACCCTCAGATAATGTGTGGTATATGAACAAAGGAGGAGGAGTTAAACTTCAAATATTCATAGCCAGGTGGTAAAATGCTATAACAGGAGTCACTGTAGGCTATAGGAGATCCCACGGAAGGATTGGTGCATTCTGTCTCATGAGTTGGGGGATCAGAAAAAACTTCCATCAGAGAAACATGGAAATAGATGGGAAATTGGTATTCAACAGTCAATTGTAGAGGACCTAGGCATTTCAGCCAAGGAATTAGTGTCAGCAAATCTACAAAGCTCTGAAATTATTTGGTAAATATGGGAAAACAGGCAGTTCAGGTAACCAGATATGGTGGATTTCCAACTGGTAGTCAACTTGTAACAGCTGAACTGAGCTAGCATGTCGCTGGGTGTGGGAGGCCCACCTGAGAGTCATTGCTGGTGGCCTAAGAGGGACAACTGGAGAAGAAGAGAGGCTGTTGGGGAGCTGTAGGGAGCTGTCGGTTTTCCTGAAGGATCTTATCATCTTGGCTTTCCTGATGGGAATTCTGCTTTCCTCACCCTCAGAGGAGCTTGGGACTTCACTGATACTGAAAATGTGTATGGTTCCCTTTGCGGGGAGCTTCCGTTCTTTGAGTTCCACTTCTTGGCTCCAGTGCAGATTCCTCATCCTGCTAGCACAGATCCTTCATCCTACTGGCACAGACTTTCTAGCTTCCATCACTGACTTTTGGGCCTTCCCAGCACAGATCTGTTAAATAGTGCTGCATGAGACAGTGTCATGGGCTGTAGGCCTCCAGCTGGACTTGTGAGGGCCATTGTTATGGGCTCTAGGTTTTCATCTGGACTTATGCAGGACATTATTGTGAGATTCAGGCCCCCTGCTGGATTCTTTGGACTTTATGTGTGGACAAATTTCCTGTTACTCTCTTTGTATATGACTCTTTGAGAGACTATTAAAATCTTAAAATTAAGTGTTCTGCATTCTCATGTTCCCTTGCAAAACCCAACTATGATACCAGAGCATGGAGTGGTGTGGGCTTAGCTGGAGATCCAACTGGATTTGTGAGAAGGAGCCCTTCTCCACAGGAAGCCATTGGGCCTGATCCTTTGGGCAACAAAGAACTGGTGGTGGGTATTAAGTTAGTGAATGAAACTGCTGACTGCTGCATTTAGAAAGATCACTGGCAGAGGCTAGAGAAGGAATTTAGAAATTCATGTTATGTTTTGTTTTTGAACTGCAGAAGTTGGAACATTTATCTTCATGAGTTTGAAGTATTATCAAACATCTTTTAAGGATCATTTTCACTCGGGTCTAGAAGTTCATTTATGAGAAAGTACAGAGCAGACATGAATCCCTTTGCTCAATAGCTCTGTGTTAAACATTGACCTGAAGGAGATTGAGATCACCAGGCATTTTAATCCCTGGGCACTAACGCCTACCTGCAAAAGGTCATTGGCAAAGCGCCGCTGAAAATGGCCGTGAGGTTCTACTTTGACCTCATACTGTCAAGTGATGGATCTTAAATGAGAAAATACAGGACTAATCTAAGAGTGTGCCTTTTTATTTTCAGACAAGTTTCAGTAAGATACTTAGGCTTTCTGAGTTGTTTCTCCATCCATAAAGGTGGAAATGATACTGCTTGGCCTAGAGGCTTATAATCAGGTCTGCTGTAGTGATTATATTGAAATCACTCACTTGTTCCAATTTGAGGAAAAAACATCATGGATTCATGCATATCCTGGATTTTACATTTACATATGTGAGATTTATACCCCCAAAATAGATTAGATGAAATGTAGAATGCTGTAGCCAGCTAAATATAGCTGCATACGAAGACACAAAACACATACTTATCTAAAAAGTCTGTCAGCTACCTTGGTTGTCCACACACCATGAGCCACACACTTCACACCTAGTGTTACAACTGTCCCTCCAGTTTCCAGTGACCTTCCAGCATTTCACAGACTAGTTGGTCAGAAACCTGCTTTTACAAGGAAAATACAGGACTTTGTCAAGATAAAGTTCTATGTTTCTTAATCATTTGGTAGTGTGAAAATATGTTGTCATGCTTAGGAGTTTCCTCTGTATTACTGATAGAAGTCTGAGAGCTGGATTGCCATCCCAAATTTTCCCATAAATACTATGACTTTTCTGTGGGATTTTGCATAATGTGATTGGTATTAGTGCCTATTTTTTATGATAGCAGAACTGTTCTTTAAAAGTTAAGATACATGTAGTAAAGTCTTCGGGGCAGGATTCACACATTGTGGGCATCAAGAAGACTGATTTTCTTTATTTGTGCAGCTGTTATTCCATAGGGGCCAAATCTAATGCAAAGTCTCCGGTTGGCATGGTTGTGGGCCAGCCATCCTTCTCAGGCAAAGGGACAGATGATGAGTGAAGGGTTTCTGCACCTGCTCTTCCGCCGCATTTGCCATTGTGCTCAGATGTGACGTCTGCTAGTTAGCACTTAAGCTTTGTCTCCCAACTTCAAAAGCCCCCTTCTCTACTCAGCTTTTGTGTCTGGTCTGGGAGTCCTTGAAGCTGGTTCCCAATTAGATTCTAACTCTATGGGCACCCGAGAGAGACCAGGAGGCTGGAGATGGAAGGAGGGCTTGCCCCTGCCTGTGTGTCACATTTTTTTTTTTTTTTTGCGCTGATAGTGGTCGTTGGTTGGTTTCCATCTGCTGCTTGCTTTTGTTTACTTTGGCACACACTGTTAGCATCTGGGCAGGGTCCCTCCTCAGAGGCCTGGTGCCGGGCTGAGCAGAGTCCCTCTCCAGGCATCTAGGTTCTAATGACGTCATTTCTTCCTAAGGGATATTATTACTTCCTTTGATTTTTGTTTCCTGCATTGCCTCGGGGTTCCCTGTTTATTTTTTTGGTTTTGCACCATCTATGCGGTTTCTCATATCTGATTCTCTCTGGTAAGGTAACTATTATTGTTTCTGTTTTCCTCCTATTACCGAAACTAATATAGAATAGAAGATTTAGTAATTATAGTGCAACTGGTGGAAGTGGCATAAGGAGGATGACTGATGGACATCTCAGATTTGGTATGTCCAGAAGTAGAAGCCTGAGGTACCCTGACTGGGATGCTGGAATAATGCCTTTGAGGTGAAGACTGTGGGAATTAAGTGTCTCTGCTCTGCCATTTACTGGTTGCTTCAACAGGATATTCAACCTCTTTCAACCTGAATTTCTTCATCTACTCTGCAAAAACAAAAAGCTAGTGGTAAAAACTAAATAAGGCAAAGCTTGTAAAGTGATTAGCGATTAAGAGTTTTCCATTTTGATGCTGCTGCTGATGCATGTGGAGTCACTCTGGGGAATATCTTTTTTTGATATCCATGGCTACAGTTTTTTTGTTTCAAAAGGCCTCAAAACAAGCATCTCACAGCTCATATTTCAGCCTTGAAGTGTAAGGTCATTCCCTTTCTTCCTACCCATAGGAATCTCAGTGACTGAAAAAAGAGTGACTCACCTTTTTAAAGTTCATCTCATGCAGAAAACTTTCTTTGATGATTTGGATTTAGAATGGTCTGTTGCTTTGCAGGGGCGTTGTAGGTCATCTGCTGAGGAGGCTGGTGACTGTGTCCCAGAGCTTTCTGTGAAGACATGATGCAGTGGTGTGTTAAAGTGCCATGAATTCTCATCCCAAAGAAGTTTCTCACTCCCACCTCCCCACACTCAAAAAGGAAAACCCTCCACAGAATCAGTGTGGGCTCCATCTGAATGGTGAGTAGGACTTTTGTTCTAGAATACTTTGATGCATGAATGTCACACTTTCCCATTATTCAAACATGAAATTAAGTATGAATCTGAGCCCCAACTATCCAAAGCAGAGAGGTGCCCAACACTTCCTTGTTATCTAACATTATGCAGGTGTTTCAGAGACCTTACATAATTTTGATATTTTCAGATAGGTATATACATTGGTTGTCACCACAAGAGTCATTTCATAAGTCAACATGGTCTACTTGATAGCAAGTTAAGGTATAGCAGTCATTGGTGAAGACTAGTCTGGAGGAGTTGGGTTACCCTTTCCAATTGCCTTCTCATTTTGAAAGAAGGTTACCCTTCCCTTCCCATGTCTTAACTGTCTTCTTTCAACACAATTCTAGTTAGGAATAAAAACGCAAGAACCAAGGGCCAGCGAGGTAGCTCAATGGACTGAGTGCCTGCTTAGACAAGTACAGGGACCAGGGTTTGATCCCTGGCACCATGTGCCATGCTGGCTCCACCCCTGTGCTTGCTGAGCCACTGAGTCAGGCATGATGGCACACACCTGTAATCCTAGTGCTGGGGGAGGCTGAAAACAGGAGGATCACTACAAGTCCAAGCTTTATAGTGACACCCTGCACTATATACGTAAAAAAGAACGCAGAAACCCTACATCTTCCCTTGTTCCCTGCTGCCTCTTTCAACCCCCAAATGAGGTTCCAGAACTCAGATCACAAAGATATAGTCATATTATTATAATAGAAATGCCATTCATGTTTTCAATCTTTATAGCTGTCTGTAGAAAATAAATTGTCATCTCATTAGGTGTGCTGGAAACCATGATCCAGACTTTGCATTCAGGAACTCTTAAACCTTGGCAATTCTTCATGGCATTGGGCCTGAAGATACAGAAACAGCTTCCAAGACTGTACATGATGTGGGCCAGGACATGCAGCTAGTAAGTGACAGCTCGGATTAGAGGATCTTTTTTAATATATGTGGCTTTATAACACATTTCTGTATAGGAAACTGGAAATAATGAGAGTAAAGGCATTTCGTTATTGATCTAATGAACTTTGTATTACAGAATTGTAGTTAAGAATGTTGGTAAGAGAGTGTTCAGCCGAAGTATGTTTGTATTTTTTCTTTAAAGAGAAGATTAAGGTGAGCATAAATATAGATAATGGTCAAATACGTATTCTGAAGTGAGAGGTGGTCACCTCCAGGTAATCTGTTCCTTTATTAATGAATAAACAGCAGGCCTTTAATTTCTGATCTGGGTTTGTGTATTTTGGTACCACGTACTTTCAGTTGTTGACCTGGAGCTATTTAATCCAAGATCACTGGTTTTAGGAATACTAGAGGCATGCTATGGTCCCTTTATGCTGTTGTGCACACATTCCCACATGATAGTTTAAGGACTATTTGTTTGTTTACTTCGATCCTTTAAGAGCACCTGGCAGAGAAACATAGAATCTCATACTTGGGAAGTCAATTCACATTTTAAAAATGGAATAAAAGATGACATTACCAAAAACTCGTAACCCTGTTACTGTGTTCCTTTAACTAGGGAGCTGTCATAATGCATTTAAATTCATCCAGCTAACACATTTATTGAAAGATTACTATGTATTAGGCATTATTCCAAATGTTCCAAATGTGTAACTGAATATAACAAAGATTTCTGTCTTCATTGATCTCCAGAGGAGAAATAGAATGTAAACTTTAGGTG
>PVKN010040766.1:0-10697 GCA_004027915.1 Capromys pilorides
CTTGGGAGGCTGAGGCAAGAGGATCTTTGCAAGTTTGAGACCAGGGCCAACCCAAACTGCACAGAGCGACCCTGCTTCAAAAAAAAAGGAATTACAAATTATAAACCAGGACCAAGGTTAAGAGACCATAGTGCCCGCACTCAGGAGGCTGAGACAGGAGTGCGTGACCAGCCTGGGCAACACAGTGAAAGCCCGTCTGAATCAATCAGTACAGTGAAATATTCTCAGTCACCCGTCCAGAGAGAATTTTGATTCAGTTTAGAGTCCTGGGGTCAATGTATAATTTTAAAACTGTACCAGTGATTTCTTTCTTTCTTTCTTTCTTTCTTTCTTTCTTTCTTTCTTTCTTTCTTTCTTTCTTTCTTCTTGAAATAGGGTCTCTCTGTGCGGTTCAGGCTGGCCTTGAGCTTGCTTTGTAGCCCAGGCTGGTCTTGAACTCACAATGATCCTCTTGCCTCGGCCTCCCAAGTGCTGGGAGTGCTGGGTTTACAGGCGTGGGCCACCATACCTGGTTTTGCAGTAATGATCTGAACACTCAGTTGAGTTTATAAGCTATAGCACTTCCCGTCCCATGCGCTTCATAGGTGATGCATCTTCTTGTTTTGCATCAGCCAGCACAGTTCTCTCCGTAACGACTGATTACCACGGCTACCTAATCCTCTCTCTCTCTCTGTCTCTGTTTCCCTCTCCCTGTTTCCCTGTCTCTAGTTCAGTAGCCACCATACCAGATCATTGTCTGTCTATCCGTTCAGCATTTATCCCTTTATAAAAAGTCTCCCAGGCTGTGAAGATACTCAGCAGTCTAAGTGCCTGTCTAGGTGAGCACAAGGACCCAGGTTTGATCCCCCATACCACATGCCATGCTGGCCCTGCCCTGGGCACGCCAAGCCAGCCACCAGGACCTGCTGTGGTAGTGTACATCTATAATTATCAGTCTGTGTTGTGAGACCCTGTACCAATTAGAAGGAGGAGGAAGAGAAAGGAAGAAGGAAAGAAAGAAAGAAAGAGAGAGAGAGAAAAAAAAAGAAAGAAAGAAAAAAAGAAAGAAAGAAAGAAAGAAAGAAAGAAAGAAAGAAAAAAAGAAAGAGAGTCTCCCAATATACTTCCAACGGATTGCCTTTTCCTGTCCTACAGACTTCTGGTAGACAATCAGGCCCAGGTCCTCTGAGGGGCTCGCATGACTCAAGCTAAGCCACCTCAGACTTTCTCCTGGGAATATGAATTTTGAGCAGGGACTTAGAGAAGGGGTTTGCGTTGAATCATAAGTTCCTTCCCTGGAGATCCCCTGTGGCCTGGTCAGTTCTCTCTTCTTTCTGTAACTTCCCAATATTCTTCCAACACATTGCCTCTTCTTCTTTCAGTTAACCTAGCATTGACGCCTGCCTCCCAAAATCAGAGCCCTAACTGGCACAGCACCCCACTGTCCACAGAATGAAGCACCTTCCTGCGTTGTGGATCCCCCACGTTCTGTTCACAGCGCACTCCGTGGCCTGGCCGCAGCTAAGCTGTGGGCCGCCAGCCATCTCCTGTGAGCCAGCTCCAAGCACTTGCATTTCACAGGCAGGGCAGATGTCTAACTCGTATTTGTTTGTTTAATTTTTTTGGCGGGACCAGGCTTCGAACTCACGACCTTGCACTTGCCAGGCAGACACTTGTGCCATGGAGCTATCTCCCCAGCCCCTTCTAACTCATCTTTTGTGAGCCCTCAAGGACCAGTGTTAGTTAGATGGTCTGATACATTTTTATCTGATTTCATTAAGGATTAGTTCTGACATCTAAAAATAAGAAAAGGCATTCTGTCATTTAGAAACGGTTGTCAGAAACTAAGATAACAGAAAGCCTAAGTACAAGCTGAGTTTTGAACGTATTTTTAAAAGTATATTCTGGGGCCAGCGAGATGGATCAGCGGCCTAAAGCACCTGCTTAGGCAACCACAGGGACTGCAGTTTGATCCCGGGTACCACATGCTGAGCCAGCCCCACTCCCAGGGAAGGCTGAGCCGGCCATGACATAAATAAATTAAATTAAAATAAATCTTTTTTTTTTTTTTAAGGTATGTTCTGGGGCTGGGGCTAAAACTCACTGGCATAAGCACCTGACTGACAAGTGCAAGGGCCTGAGCTCAATGCCCAGTACCAAAAAAAAAAAAGGTGGTTCTATTTCTTCAGCTGAAAATTAGGTTTAAAGTTCTAGACAGAAGGCCTGACCTAGCCAGGCATGGGGGCGCTCACTTATAATCTCAGCACCCAGGAGGCAGGAAGAGCATTAGGAGTTTGAGGCCATCCTGGGTGACAAAAGAGAGCTCAAGGCAGTCTGAACTGCACAGCGAGACCTGTTTCAAAAAGATTTTTTAAAAAAGAAAGAAAGAAGGGAAGAAGAAGACCTGGTTCTCATTAAAATGAATAAAAAATTTAAAAAAGAAGACCTGAGTTCACCGGCCCCATGACTCTCCACAAAAGCAAACCAGTCGTGCCATCCTGATAACCCAGGGAATTTTACTCGTAGGTGTAAACTTAAGTTGTGGGGAAACTTAAGTCCAGCCGGCAGAATATAGTGGCTTTATTTTTAAATTACAAAAAATAAAGCAGCATAAAATCTTAAGAGAATCACAGTAAAATGAAGAAACCAGGTTGACTCTCGATTCTCCTGCTGGGAAGATTATTAGGAGAGTCTCTTGATCTTCTTTACCTGCCGGCTCCCGACGCTGAAAGCCCCACGCACCGATTACTCACGGCTCCTCTCTGGGCTGCGTGCGTCTCAGCTTTCCTTTTTCTTTTTTAATTCCCTCATAGCAGAGAGAAGTAATGATTAAAGTAATTTTCCTTCAAAAGTGATGCAAAAAGGGGCCTGAGAGATAGCTCTGTGGCACAAGCGCCTGAATGGCAAGTGCAAGGTTGTGAGTTCAAACTCCAGCCCTACAAAAAAGAAAAAAAAAAATAAAAGGAGTGATGCAAAAAAGGGCTGGGGAGATAGCTCAGTAGAATAAGTGCTTGCCTGGCCAGAGCAAGGGCCTGAGTTCAATCTCCAGTTCCAAAAAAAAAAAGTGATGCAAAGAACAAGACTATCTTGGAGTCCAATAAACTGGGTTTATATCCTACTTTGGCTCTTGTTAACAACTTAATTTCAGGCAAGTTGCTTCTCCTCTCTAAGACTCAGTGTTTTTTTTAAACTTTATTTATTTATATTATGGCCAGCTCAGCCTGCCCTGGGGGTGAGGTTGGCGCAGCTTCTGGTGCCAGGGATTGAACAGAGGTCCCTGCGGTTGCCTAACTTGCCTAAGCAGGTGCTTTGGACCGCTGAGCCATCTCGCCAGCCCAAGACTCAATTTCTTTATCTGTAGAATGAAGACAGTAGCGCACTCATTCCCCTCCCCTGTCTGAAGCTTCTGATTCTGCTGGCTCATGCTGACTTGGATCCTTGGAGCCCTGCGTGCAGTGCCCACTGGGTAGCTGTGAGGACTGGCTGCGTGAGAAGTTCCAGAAAAGTGGTCAGGAAGTGCATGCTCGCTTCCTTGCCCTCTGACGCCCTCTTCCCTGTGCTGCCTGTCCATTTCTGCTTCAGACCTTTAACCATGCCATGTATGCACGTGTGGAAGAGCCTGTGGATGCAACGTATCTAATTTTAATACACAAACTCATTTTGTGCACTTATTATTCACCAGATGGTTATTGAGAATCCCGGGTGCCAGGCAGTGATAATCCACATTCCCTGTTCTTATGGAACCTACGCTGCAGGTTGGGAGCATTTCTGGTGATGAGGAAGAAAGGGACAGGGTGGGCTGCAGGACCAGGATGGCGAGAGGAGCGAGTCTGAAAGCCGCCCCTGAGATACGAAGGCCATGGAGGGCCTCAAACCTGAGGCCACTCTCCTGCCTTAGCCTCTCGAGTGCTAAGATAGAGCGCTCTGCGAGTGTGTGTGTGTGTGTGTGTGTGTGTGTGTGTGTCAGAAAGGTCTTCACAGAAGGAGGGGTGTGAGCAAAGGGAGCATAGAGGAAGGGCCAGTCACACAGCACCCGATCACCCACAAGGGGTGGGGGCTGGAAACGGACCCACTAGGGGTGCTGAAGCAGGGGGGGCTGGGAGGCAGCCGATGCCCTCTGAAGAATGGGCTTTGAGGAGCCAAGGCAGGAGCACACCCGCTTGCACTGTGTGCACTCCTGGCCAGCGCGGACCCCCCCACCCCCTTGTCTGTCTTGTGCTGCCATCACAGAACCCACGAGGTGGTAATTCATAGTAAACAGAGATTCACTTTATTTATTTATGGAACTGGGGACCGAACTCAGGACACTGCACTTGCCAGGCAGGCACTTGTGCCCCTGAGCTATCTCCCCAGCCCCCAGAGATTCACTCTTAAAAAGAAAGATTTATTCACCTATTTGTTCATTCGGTACAGGGTCTCACTACACAGTTCAGACTGGTAGTGATCCTCCTGTCTCAGCCTCTCTGGGACTAGGATTACGGGTGGTGCCTTCACACCAGGTTTCAGTGGCCAGCACGGCGCAGGGCCCATAGCACATGTGGTACTGGAGATCGAACCTGGGCCCTTGTACTTGCCAGGCAGGAGCTTAGAGTGCTGAGCTATCTCCCCAACCCCAAGAGATTCAACCCACTCCGACAATAGCGGTTTGAACCCATGCATAAAATCAGAGCCCTCATGACTGCGTCTCTCCTAAATTTATTTATTTATTTACTTACTTACTTACTGGATACAGGGTCTCATAATTTTGGGGGGTGGCATGGCCAGGCTGCAATGCATGTGGTACTGGGGACTGAACTTGGGTCCTTGTCTTTGCCAGGCAGCCACTTACACTGCTAAACTATCCCCCCAGCCCTTTCCTCTAAATTCTAAAAGTCTAAATTCTCAACACTTTTGCACTGGGATGAGGTTTCCACCATGAACCTCAGGGGTACACTCCAGCCATGGCACTCCTAGAGTTAGAGGCGCCCGCATACTCAGGTCACCAACCCTGGGAACCCTGATTTCCCTCCTCAGCTGCATAACGCAGTCACCGGGGGCACTTGACAAAATGCAAACCGTCCACAGCCACTACAGACCAGCGGACTCAGCTTCCCAGCGATAGATCCTGGGCTCAGGTACAAACCTCCCCGGATACATTACGTGAGCCAAGAACAGACGAGCCTGGGGTCGGGTGGAATTTCCAGGGCCTGCCGCCTCCACCGTGCTGTTTCTACTGCGTCCTTTCCCGAGTCGGCCGAGCTCGGTCTCTGGCACCTTCCTACGCCAGCTCCCCTTTCTGAACTTGCCTCTGTGCCCTCTTCCCCATGCTCACCATCAGCAAGGGGAGTCTTGGCAAAAGGGAGCGAGGCCACGGATCTGGGGTGTCTGGGTGGAGCGGGACAGAGCAGCCGGGCTTCAGGGCTTCCCTCCCTCAGCCTCCCTACAGGCCTCCTCTAACAGGGTTCGGGCTGGTTTTGTTTTCCTTGTGTTTGTTTGTTGTCTTTGTGAGACACGGTCTCGCTATGTAGCGTAGGCTGGCGTTACACTCACTATGCAGCCCAGGCTGGCCTCAAAGCTGAGGCCACCCTCCTGCCTCAGGCTCTCAAGCGCCAAGACTGCTGGGCCGGGGAGCACACCCGTAAGGCCACAAGTCCCCAGGAGATTGACCCTGCTTTCACCCACGCTACCCCATGGATTACCAGAGAATTTTAGAACCTTAGGGACTTCAGCATAAATGGTTTCATTCTAATTTAACTGTGGGTGAGTGGAAGAGGAAGCCAGACACTAAATATAGTCAGTTTAGGTTTCCGGGCATTCCTAGAACTTCGAGAGGGAGGAAAGGAACCTGGTCACCTGCGTTCTGGCTGGCTCTGTGCTGCGGAACCTACAGTCTGCACGAACACTCTATGAAATAGTCACTGTCGCTCTCATTGAGAGAGCAAGGAACTGAGGGTCAAAGAGGAAAAGTCCCTTGACCATGGTCACGTGGCCAGCCACTCTCAGTTCAGGGCTCGACCGTGCTGCTCTCTTCTGAGAGCCGAAAGGTGGCACTGCCTCTGTTCCTGGCTCCTGTAGCCAGGTCCCTATCTTAGGTGCCCTGACACACCCTTTATGCATCATAATTCCCTAGAAACACAGACGACAACCCCATAACTAAGGCACCTCAAGGTCAGAAAGGGCAGTGACCGGCCGCAGGTAGGAGGGCGAAAAGCAGCAAGAGCTGGAGGGCAGGTGCGCTGGGCCTACTCCTGCCTTGGGAACTGTTTTCCGGCTTCCATCCACCAGGCCGAGGCCCCTGAGGTGGAGACCAGGGCTGGGCCCTGTGCACAGAGCCCTGCAGAGGCCAACTGCCCAGGGGATGTTTGCTCAGCAAATTGTCAGAGGAAGTTTATTCTGATTACCAGTTGGGTGAAAACCCGTACCAGGGAAGGAGGAAATGTTTGCACAGTGATGCCGCACACATGCCCTGCAGCCAGGACAGCAGTGGGAGGTGGGCAGCAGACGGGCAGAGACCGGGCCGGGGGCAGCCCTGGGCGGTGAGGCTGGTAGGACGCTTGACTGCTGGGTCCCGGGCCTCAGCCTACTGATTGCTCTCCCAGAAGTCCCAGAGGCAGGCAAGTCACAGGGAAGCAGCTCCTCAGGAGCTCCTCAGCTCCCATGTGTCTGAGGGGAGCCTTCGAACAGGGCCGGTGGGCAGTATAGGGGCTTGGGAGGCTTCGAGGAGCTCCACCGCGAGATGGAGGGAGTGGCTTCTAATTCAACCTCAGAGAACAGGACATTTTCTCAGAGATTCCAGACCAATAAGGGAATGGAAAAGCATAGTTGGAAGGGATCAGGAAGATGGACCCAGACCCCAGGACACTAGTGAAAGAGATCAGGGACTGGTCCAGAGGTGGCTGTGTCTGCTGAGAGTACAGGGAAGGCTCTGGTGACAAGAAGCGCAGGGGAGCAGTGGAGGGGGGCCCAGCAGATGCACCCCACACTCACTCTGCTCACTGGCTACAGGACTGCAGGCGACACCTACCCATACAGTGGGAATTACTAATACCAAAGGCCTCTGACCTATGCCCTTGTTTAAAGGGCAAAGCAAGACAAGGCATGGACACTCATTGCTAGATATTGGGGGATTTGGCTCTGGGACCCCATTTTCAGATACCAAAATTCAAGGATGTTCATTCAAATCCTTCTTTATAAAGGTGATATAAATTGGGAATCTCAGCGGCTGGGAGGCTGAGGCAGGAGCATCACCAAGCCCAGGCACATTAGCCACCTAGGTCGACTTTGTCTCAATAAACAAATACCCAGGCCATGGTGGCGCACCCCTGGGATCCCAGCACTCGGGAGGCAGAGGCAGGGGAATAGCTGTGAGCTGGAGACCAGCCAGGACTACAAAGTGAGCTCAAGGCCAGCCTGAACTGCATAACGAGACTGTCTCGAAAAGACTGTAAATAAATAAATAAACCTGTGTATATAGCAGTATGAACATTCTAAGTAAAACTGACAGTATTGAAAAATAAATATTTGTATATAACCTACATATATCTTCAGCATCTGTAGATTACTTATAATACCTAATAAAATATAAATGCTATATAAATAATTATTATACCATATTATTTAGGGAATAATAGCAGGACAATTTTTTGTTATGGTCTCAGTACAGAGGTAATTTTTTCCATCCAGAGTTGGTTAAACCTAGCCAGGCATGGTGGCACACGCCTATAATCCAGGTACCTGGAGGCTGAGGCAGGAGGATCACCACACATTCAAGGCCAGCCTGGGTTACACAGTGAGCTCAAGCCAGCCTGAGCTGCATAATGAGACCCTGTCTCCAAAATAAAAAGAAAGTTAGTTATTTGAGTCTGCAAATGTAGAAGAAAAGATGTCCTCAACATCAGCAGCCACTGACGATGATGGGAAAATCGGTGCGTTCCTGGGAGGAGGGGATCTGGGCATGCGGCCAGAAAATGGGCCACTACCATCCACGCTGGTTCATGCCAGCTTAGATTTGCCAGATGCGCACTGCATGCCAGACGCTGTCCCAAGGCTTTTGCATGCCTTATTTCACCTAATTTTCACCACAGCCTCAGAAGCGGGACTCTAATCACCCTCCTTTGCACCAGCTCAGGTTCCCAGCCTGAAGTCTCACAGCTGTCGGGTGGCAGAACTAGGACTTGGCTGGTAGCAGACCCTGGGCATACTGACTCTCCAGCCATTCCCTTAAATCCTGCCTCCTCCTCCCCCCAGCTTAAATAAACAGCAGGAACCAGTTCTGGAGGCCCCAGCAGGTCATGGGGAGCTCACAGGTCCGAGGCACTGGGTCACACAAGAAGATGATTTAAAGTGCAGACTCAGAAAGCCCGATTCATTAGGCCCCTTGATGTGGTGGCCAGGACAGAAAGGAGTATTTCTCATTTCGTAATAGCTCTTTGGAGAATGCTGATGCTGGAGGCCTAGAGGCAGGGAGAACACAGGGGCAAGACAGCGGTAGCCAGATGGTCTGGTGGAAGAGGCCGGATCTGTGTGAGGAGTAAAGAGGCTTCCTGGTCCAGCTTGCATTTGGGCCTTTGAGGGTAGAGAGGATGTTGTACATCCATGTACCTTTCTCCACCAGGAGATTGGTACCACCCCAAAAAATCTTAAAATCTAATTCCTGTAACCTGTAAAGATAGCCTTTTTTGTGGGAATGTGATTAAGCTAAAATCTTGAGATAATTCTGGGCTGCCTAGCTAGGTCCTAAATCCAATAAAAAATGCCATTGCTACCCAGCAAAGAGAAGACAGGGAAGAGACCACGCGGAGACAGAAGCGGAGATGAGAGTCCTGCGGCAGCAAGCCAGGGACTGCCTGCAGCAACCAGAGGTGACAGCGGTGGGAGGGCGCCCCAACACGGGGTACACACCAGCCAGCCGATACCTTCCACGCTGCTGGCCACCAGAGCTCTTTGTGGCGCCTTGCTGTGGCAGCAGGCCACACGGATGGGGATGGGGGAGTCTTTAGATTAGACCGCTGCAGAAGCCGAGACCCTGGCCCTGTGGGAGGGTAGCAAAGCACAGCTGCCGGTGCCAGGCTCCTGCCTCTGCACACTCGCCATCTCTCCACTTCTCTCTGGATGCAGGTTTATAGGAAGTCAGAGGAAGGCTCTCTCTTCAGTCCCTGGCTTCACATTTTGCAAAAGAGAAAATCGACTTCTAGAAACATAAATATCAGCTCAGGGTCAACCCAGAAATGAGGGGCGGGGCAGAGCCAGGACCCCTGATAGTGCACACAGTCCAGTCCGTGACAGTCTGTGCAGGACACGCTGGACAATGCTGAAGTGTTCCTTTAATCTTACTGAAAACCAGTAGCCTCCAGGGACTTGGCTTGGTGGCCGTTCTTCTTGTCCCTGACCAACCTGTGAGTAGTGGCTTTTGGCCTCTGGCTTAGAGAGCTGGATGGTTGCCTTCCCCATAGCTGGATGTTTTGTCTGGTTTAGGGACGCAAGTTGAGCTATCTTCAGAAACTGTCATGCAAAATGCAGAAGTTGGCCATCTGTGGAGCCGACAGCACTGGCTGCGGTTTGTGAAGCACCAAGCGCGGGAGAAGCCGGTCGTTGGGAGGGCTATTAATGCTTCCTTCACCCACGTGCACATGACTCTGCAGCAGAAGGAAAGGCCCCCTGCGCCTGGGGGAGCTTCCTGCTGCCCGGGCCGCACTTCCCGTTCCTCCCTCTTTCCTAACACTTGAGCTGGGAACATGTGGCCTACAGAGGAATGAACGCTGTCCTCAAGCACTGTCGCCAGAGGACAGATCCCGTGCTGTGCACTAGGTACAAGGGTGGCAGTGCCTGCGCAGGAGAAGCAGGGCTGGATGTCAAGTGGAGAGACAGGAAAGGCGGGCGCACTGCCCGAGGGGCCGGGAGAGTCCGGCCACATAGGAATGGGCACTTGTTTCCAGCTGTGGATGCATCCCGGACCACAGGGGAGTTTTAAAAATCCTGATGCTCTAGTTGCACCCCGTACCAATTACATCGGAATGCCTGGAAGTGGAAACCAGGCCCGCAGTGTTTTAAAAGAAAATCTCCAGGTGATTCCACCAGAGAGAACTGCTGGAACATGCCGTTCCCAAGTGCCAAGCAGACACACGCTCTCGCGCTGCTGGGTTGGGTCACAGCCCTTCCGCTTCTTTTCCAGTACTGGAGCGTGGATCCAGAGCTTTGGCCCCCCTGCCCTCCACTTATTTTTTTATTTTAAATAGGGTCTCACTTAGTAGTTCAGACTGGCCTTAGACTCAAAAGAGTTCCTCCCGCCTCTGCCTCCGAAGTGTTGGTACTACACATATGGAGCTTTCCTTGCAGGAGAATGAGTTTTGGCAGATTTCAAGTAGCTGGTGACAGTGAACATTCTACTGACTACTAACAGCTTACCAAGGAAAACACACAACCAGGGACTCTCACAACTCCCTCAGAACCAGGAGAGAAGGCCTGGGCCCACTGTAGGTCATCAAGCTTTAAGGTGTCAGAGCTCTGAGAATTATCTCAAGCCCTCTAAGGATCTGCATGTGTGCCAGGGACAGAATGCAGCTGACATTGGGGTACACGCCTTTTTTTTTTTTTGACCTAGCATCTTGTTGCATAGTTCAAGCTAACCTCACTAGGTAGTCCAGGCTGGCCTCAAACTCACAGGAGTACTCCTGCCTCAGCCTCCTCAGTGATGGGATTACAGGCATGTGTCACCAGGCCCAGCCTTTTCTGTTAGCCCT
>PVKN010040767.1:0-10649 GCA_004027915.1 Capromys pilorides
ATCACACCCCAGGATGGGCCCTTGATCCCGCTCTAGGGAGGAGCCAATCATATCCTAGGCAGGCCCAGGTCATGCTCCAGGGAGGAACCAATTGTAACACATAATCCTAGTGGATCATGACTCATGTCTCAAATTCTAGTAGTCCCCGCCCCATGATTGCATGAAGCTTTGGGGGGACAACTAGACATAAACCATAACATATGACAACTGGCCTGGTGTGTTCATTCAGGTATATGAAGGTGAACATGTCATGACCAAGGATAACAACCTGCTTGGCAAGTTTGAACTCATAGATGCAACTCTGCCACATTGTGGTATTCCTCAGATTGAGGTCACTTTTTTTTTTTTTTTTTTTAATGGCCAGCTCAGCCTGCCAAGGGGTGGACCTGGCGCAACAGTGGTGCCAGCGACCAAACCACGGTCCCTGCAGTTGCCTAAGCTTGTCTAAGTGGGCACTTTAGACCACTGAGCCGTCTCGCCAGCCCAAGGTCACTTTTGATATGGATGTCAGTAGCATCCTCAGTGTCTCTGCCATTTACAAAAGTACAGGAAAAGGGGCTGGGGAGATAGGTCTATGGCATAAGGGCCTGCCTGGCAGGTGCAAGGTCGTGAGTTCGAACCCTGGTCCCACAAAAAAAAAAAAATTACAGGAAAAGAGAGCAAGATTGCCGTTACTAGTACCTACTTGAGCTCGGAGAACATAGAGTGTATCGTCCAGGAAGCAGAGAAGTACACAGCTGAAGATGGGAATCAGAGGGACAAGGCGTCCTCCAAGAATTTACTGGAATCCTGTGCTTTCACTATGAATTCACTCTTTAAAAGTGAGAGAAACTTCAGGGAAATATTAATGTTGAAAGTAAACAAAAGATTCTTGACAAGTGTAATGAAATCATCAACTGGCTGGGTAAGAAGCAAATAGCAAGGAAGGAAAAATTTGAACATCAGTAGAAGGAACTAAAGAAAGGCTGCAACCCTGTGATTACCAAGCTATGCCAGAGTGTAGGTACCATGCTTAGAGGACTACAGAGGGGGTCCCCTCCCTGGTGGGGGAGCCCCTTCATCTGGTGGTGCTTCCTCAGGACCAGCCATTGAAAAGGCTGATGAAAGGCCAAGGATGAAACCAACCTTAAGTAGATTTAGCATTGTTCTGCATAATAAAATAAAACACTGAAGGACCTAAATTTGTAGCAAATTCTGTGACAATTATTAAAGTTTAATAGCCATAGTAAAGTACTATGCATACTCCTTAATTGAATATGGAACATGTACACATGATGAAGGTAACATTACACTTCATAAGCACTGTGTTATAAATGGAAATGCAGGGCTGGCAAGATAGCTCAGCAGTCTATAGCACCTGCTTAGGCAAGCTTAGGCAACCACAGGGACCACATGCTGTGCCAGCCCCACCCCCAGGGCAGGCTGAGCCAGCCATAACATAAATGGATAAATAAAGTTTTTTTAAATAAATAAACGGAAATGCAGTGTCTTCAATATAACTTGAAAATTGGCACCATAAAATAATAATAAAAAGAAAATTGGTATGTCAGAAAATGTAATAATTTATAATGAAAATTTCAAAAGGTCCCTGACTATGGAAAGGACAGGTATGTGCTGCAGACATCTGTGCCCAGCTTCCATGTGCACCTGTGCTGCTAGGTCACAGCAGGTGCACACACGGAGCTCTTTCCTCCTCCAGAATCTTGGGGGTGTTTTATATCTCTGCCTGCCCTACCCTGCTTGGCCCTCTGCACTCTGTGCATCATTGAGCGTAACTGCTGGTTCATCCATAAAGTTTGCAGCTGACAGAACAATCAAATGATGATGACCTAGCCTGCACAGACAAGAGGACAGCAGCTGGGCATGGTGGCACCTGTAATCTACCCACCACTCTGGGAGGCAGAGGCAGGAAGGTCACAAGTTTGAGCCCAGCCCAAGGAAATTGGCAGCTTAAGTCCTGTCTCTAATTGAATGGGTGAGTGAATTGCAGATGTAACTTATTAGAGTGGCCCTAGATTTTATCTCTAGTAACACCAAAAAAAAAGTTGTATTTATGTGTGACTTGATAAAAAAAAGGTATGCATGTATAAGGATGTCTATAAACATGCACAGGGATCAACCAGGCACTTCTTCAAACACTTGAGTCATTTAGTACTCTACTGTGTGTGAAAGAAAACCCAGGCTAAAATAAAAAAGACATCCATTAATTGGTATAATGTGAACCTTTCAGGGCTAGAGTTAAGTCCACTCCTTCAGTAGTTCTGTCTTCTCTGTGTGGGGCTCACTGTAGACCTGATGTCTTTCAACACACAGCTCTGCTCCGATGGAATTACTGTGGTGCTGGCCTTGATCTAGGTAGGTCTGCCACTTAGCAACAGGGAAAGCTGGCAAGTCTGGGGCAAGGTTAGCATCACTAGGACTCAGGTACCTAGAGTTGCTTCCCCCAAGCAAAATATAAGTATTATTGCCACGGGAAGCCTATGGGCCTTGAATGGCATTGAGTAGACTAGGATCTTCTCTTCTTAAGGCTTTTGTTTCTGACTATGCAGAACCTATCTCCCCAGGTCATAGCGCAGAATTCTCAAGGGAAAATGTAGGGCTAGCAGCCCAGTCTAGTGTTTGTACTGATGGCCAGTGTACTTCCTACTAGCCATCACCATTCCCTTGCCTGATGGACTACTCTGTTAGGAGGGCATCTACAGAGCCTGCTCTGTTGTACACTTTCTGCTGGTGCTGGGGACATACCGTTGCTACATATGTGCCACTTCCAGGGCACCCCAGCAGGGAAATGTAACTGCAGTACATGTGCTGGCATAAGCTAAAGACTCAGTAGGAGAGCGCATCTGGGAAGACTTGATAGAGGAGCTGACATCTGGACTGAATTTGGAAGAGGGAATGGAATACTCCAGCTCTGTAGGCAGAATAGCTACAAAAATTCTTTAAGGGTCAGTGGTCAGTAGAGTTAGAAAGCTAGGTGGCAGAGGACAATAATGGGTGCTCAAGGATATGTGACACACCTGTTGGGCAAGCGTCTGAGTTTCCTAAAGACTAAGCTTTAGAAAGACTATGAAGGTGGAAGGCCTCATGCTAAAAGTTTTGCCATCACTGACTTAGGATATTCCTGGCAGTATGTGGTTGGACTTGCAGTATGAGGTGAACACAGTGAGGCTGGAGGAGAAGAGGGCAACGTGAAGTGGAAAGGAGGGTCTCCTACAGGGCTGGTAGCAAGTGGACTCCAAAAGATGTCGCTGCGGCCTGTGTGCTGGGCTCAGAGGCTGCAGGACCAGTTCCAGGGTGAAGGCTGGGGAGCAGGCCTCCTAGCCAACTGCTGCAAGGCCAGGAGAAGAGTTCTAGGCCTTGCTGTTTCTAAAGAAGGGGCTTGCTGCCTGGGAATTCCAGGTGCAAGGATGATTCTTGAATTGAGGGATCATATGGTCCTGTGTGACACCCTGATGGCCTCGGGTGCTCTGTCGCTTGCTGAGGTTTCTGTCCTGGCCTGTTAGGAAAACAGGCTGCTCTTTATGAAGGGACAGATGTCTGATGAGCAGGAGAGTTCTAAATTGCTAGTACAACCTAGGATCCTCTGGCACACAGCTTATTCCTGTACACTGACCTCATATTGAATGTGTTGGGCACCAATACAGAGCCATTTGTTCCTGTTACAGTTCTCACGCCTAGGTATGGATTGGGATGTTTCCTTTAAGACAAGCTTTGCTTTACGCAGAGGGGTCTAGTTTAGACCCCTCACACACATTCAAACACAAAAACTCACCCTTTTTTTTTTTTTTTTTTTTTTTTGGTCTTTTTGAGACAGGCTGTCACTGTGCAGTTCAGGCTGGTCTTGAGCTCACTTTTTGTAGCCGAGGCTGGTCTCAAACTCACACCAATCCTCCTGCCTCAGCCTCCCAAGAGCTGGGATTACACGCCTGTCTCACTTTTCTTTAAGGTAGTAAACTTCTAAATTACTTTTTGAGAAAGCAGATTCAAGTCAGTAATCACCCACAATCCCCAGACAGCTTAAGAGAGAGCCGCCACAGGCCAGTGTGAGGGCCCTGGAGAGAGAGGAAGGTGTTTGCCTAGACAACAAGTGCTCTTTGCTCACTGCTCCATCATGCTGTGGTTTCTGCCTCTGCCTGAACCCCTGAGAGAAGTATTCACTTATGCAGCTAACCTTACCTCAGTGTGTGCCATATCTTCCCCCTGTCGGCTGAGACATCAGAAGTCAGTGTCCATGTCAGCCTGTGGGCTCCCCAAGATGATGATACTTCCACTAGACAGTGAAGGAAATAACCTGAAAGCTATGTAAAAAAGTACACACTCCTCGTGAAGCTAATATGTACCCACTGCTGCATAATTTTGTGCTGTGGATTTTATAATCCCAAGATTTTGTTATAGTCATCCATGGATGTCCTTCTGTGTGATTTTTAGTTAATAAGCACATCCTATTTCATGCTGTCCTTGACTGTTCTGTGTGTAGCCTTTGCGCACCACAGAGGGAAAAAGAAATGCCCTCTCCTCCCCACCTTGCTTGTAGCATGTGGAATTGTATACCACTCATATGCTTCTAGAGCTTTTTGATTGCCTATTCTCTGATTACAACTGTAGTTCTTTCTTTCATTTTGGCACAGTTCTCTGTATATAAGCAGTTTAAGAGGGAAACAGGAGAAGCCTTGAGTAAGCCTTTTTCTTTTCTCTGTCCTAGAATTCCCCTGCATTTATCTTGTCCTTGAGAAAGTGTATGTACCGTTTCTTTATGAACACTGTCAGGGTTTGTCTCATTATGGCCTATTTCTTTGATATCCTTTCCCACTTACCTTTTGTTCCTAAGTTCTATAAAATATCCCTTGGGTGTGGACTGTTTATACTGTTGTGCTGCAATTGTAAATTTTTCTGTACGTGACTTTGTGAACAAAGATGTCAGTCTTTTTATTTTCTGATCTCATAGCACTGTTCCTGGTCAGAGAACTCCAGTTGCTTCAACCCACAGTATTAGTAATGCGGCCACTCCAGATCGAATCCACTTCCCACGAGGCACTGCCAGTCGTAGCACTTTCCATGGCCAGCCCCGAGAGCGGCGAACTGCAACATACAATGGCCCACCTGCCTCACCCAGCCTGTCCCACGAAGCCACACCACTGTCCCAGACTCGAAGTCGAGGCTCCACGAATCTTTTTAGCAAATTAACTTCAAAACTAACAAGGCGGTAAGTGTGAGGTGACAGATAATAGTTGTGCTGGTGCAAACATAACAATAAGAGCACTGTTTTTTCTGCTAGGAGAAGCTGCTGCTCAGGTGCTTGTCATCATTTGTGTGTGTGTGTGTGTGTGTGTGTGTGTGTGTGTGTGTGTAATTTGAGGCTTTAAAACCTTTAAAATAGAAATTACAGGGGCCGGCGAGATGGTTCAGTGGTCTAAAGCACCTGCTTAGGAAAGCTCAGGGAACTGCAGGGACTGCGGTTCGATCCCCGGCACCACATGCTGCGCCAGCCCCACCACCAGGGCAGGCTGAGCCAGCCATAAAATAAATAAATAAAGAAACAAACACAACAAACAAACAAATAAATAAATAAAAATTAAAATAAAAAATAAATAAAATAGAAATTACAGAACTCAGAGCCTTGTCTTTTCCTCCAGTGCCTTTCTTTGGATCACACATCACTTCACATGGTGTATTCACTGCAGTTTAACAGGGAAGTGGCCCTCCACAGCAATCACTAGGTCACCGATGAGTCCATTGTGATCATCCATGCATATACAGGAAGAACATTTTTTCTCTTTTCTTGATGTATTATTACTGAATAATGAACATTGTTTCTCAGAGTCTAAATTTTGAAATTATTCTTCCTCAGTCTCAGTTATACTGAGAGCAAGGTAACTTCTAAAAAGACAGTATAGGTTTTAGAGATAAAAACCTAAAAATAGGGGCCGGCGAGATGGTTCAGTGGTCTAAAGCGCCTGCTTAGGAAAGCTCAGGCAACTGCAGGGACTGCGGTTCGATCCCCAGCACCACATGCTGTGCCAGCCCCACCACCAGGGCAGGCTGAGCCAGCCACAAAATAAATAAATAAAAAACAAACGAACAAAACAAGCAAATAAATAAGTAAAAAAAATTTTAAAAAAACCTAAAAATATATCATATATATATTTGTATATTTATATGTATATGTATATGTATATGTATATGTATATGTATATGTATATGTATATTTTTTTTATGGCCAGCTCAGCCTTCCCTGGGGATGGGGATGGCACAGCACATGGTGCCAAGGATCGAACTGCGATCCCTACAGTTGCCTAAGCTTACTGCGGGGACTGCAGTTCGATCCCTGGCACCACATGCTGCGCCAGCGCCACCACCAGGGCAGGCTGAGCCAGCCACAAAATGAATAAATAAAGAAACAAACATACAGTTGCCTAAGCTTCCTAAGCAAGCGCTTTAGACCGCTTAGCTATCTGACCAGCCCTAAAAATATAATATCTAAAGCTTCATTGTCTATAGATTCCTCTGTGTACTTTGTATATACCCTTATATATGTATTGTCCTTACATACACTGTACAGTACGCACAACTTCTCTGTGTGCATGGAGTGTGACTATGCAATACGCTTCCCATCCCTCTCATATTTCATTTCCACAGCCCACTTGTAGAGTAGATACTCTCATTTTATAGGAGAAACTGAAGATGAGGTTTGGGGAGGTGAAGGCACATGTTCCTGCTCTATACTGAAAGCATAGCTCTGCCAGGCCTGCCTGTATATAGATGAGGCCCTTCAGGACCCTGTGTCCCCATTGGAAGCTCAGCAGAGGGCTGCTATGGGCTTCTGTCCTATGCTCTCATTTTTTGATTATAGTTCGTAGTATATGGCATGTGAATCAAAATTAGAAACTGAACTCTTCCTCCCTCTGTCTTTTTTTTTTTTTACACATGGTCTCACTTTGTAGCAGCAAACTGGTTTCAAACTTGTGATCATCCTGCACCAGTTTCTTGAATGCTGGTATTATAGGCGTATACCACCACACCTGGCTAAGACTGAGGTTTCCTTGTTTTAAAAAAAATTCTAAGTAGGGGATCCTACAGCTGAGCTCAGTTGTTTAAGCACCTACTCGGGCAAATACAGTCAGGCGCAGGGGCCTAGGGTACGATCTCCAGCTCCACAAGCCTTACCTGATGTGCCCTTAAGGCCACCTGAACCAGCCAAAAAAAATTCTGATCATCTTGTTTTAAAGTGTCCATTCCCTGGGCTGGGGAGATAGCTCTGTGGTCTAAGCACCTACCTGGCAAGCACAAGGACCCAGGTTCGATCCCTAGTACCACATGCTGTGCTGCCTTGGGCACCAAGCCTACCACAGAAACCGAGTGGTGGCACACACCTATAATTCCAATGCTGGGGAAGTTGAGACAGGAGGATCACAACGAGTCCAAGCTGTATGGTGAGACCCTGTACCAAATAGTACTAAAGTGTCTGTCCCCAAAATTTTGCAGAAAAGTAGTAAGTAGTCTTATCCTTTTTGGTTAAAAATATACTTTGGTTATAGGCTATTCTTGAAAGTATATAAAATCTTTGCTGCTGCAGTTGAAACTTCTGTCCGTAGCAGGCATTGCTAGAATTGAAGTTGCAGTGCCAATAAGGCTAAGATGTTGGTACTTAGGTATGATAAGGCAGGGCCAGGCGTGAGTAGAGTGTAGCTTCGGAGAGCTGAGCCCTCTACAGTCTGCAGGGTATGGTTCCTTCCCAGCCCTGCTATGCACACTCTAGTCTCCATGACGCTGCAAGAGCCAGTGTCCCAGTCTCCTGAGAAGGACAGGGCTCCTTGTCCCCCAGCAACCTCCCTCTTTGTACCTTAGTTTAAGCCATTTAAGGAAGGGGAAAAAAAGTGAACCCTTACTTCCCAAGTAGAAAATTAGGAAACAAATACATTTTAAAGGTCTTTTAATCATTTCTCAGCTAATCTAATGTCACCTTATGTTTTTGGAGCATTTAATTATAAAATATTTCACAGGTGTAATCTTTACCATGTGCAGCCTATCCCCCAAGCAGGTGCTTATGCCACTGAGCTGTATCCCCAGTCCTGTCCCCAATGTTTCATCTGTATGAAGTGGTTGGAATTTGTCTATTGCAGACATTTTAGATTTTTGTTGTTGTTTTGTTTTGCTTTTGTATTTTAGGGAAGGGTCTACAGGGTGTTCAGAGTCTCACTGCTAGATCAGACTCATAGTGATCCACCGGTTTACAGCCTCCCAAGAGCTGGGATTACAGGTGCACACCACTATGCCCTGTCCGACCTTTTTTTTTTTTTTTTTTTTTTTTTTTTTTTTTTTTTTTTTTTTTTTTTTTTTTTTTTTTTTTTTTTTTTTTTGGCGGGACCAGTGTTTAAACTCATGACCTTGCACTTGCCAGGGAGACATTTGTGCCACAGAGCTATCTCCCTGGCCCCTGACATTTTAGATACTGTGTTGTTATTAAAGCAATCTAGGGGCTGGGCATTTGGCTCAGTGGTAGAATGCTTGCCTAGTGAGCTGGAAGCCCTAGGTTTGGTCCTCGGCACCAAAAAAATAAAAAATAAAATAAAACCTCCTGTAAAAAAAAAAAACAGTTCAAGCAACTAAAGCAATCCAGAATTAACCTCAAAAAAAAAGCCCAAAGATTTCATCACCTCATTCAGAATTTCCACTTCGTGCCATGACAGATGGCCTTTCACCAGCTTACACTTGCCCAGGAGAAGGCCTCCACTGATCAAATAACCTGGTCCATAGTTTTGAAAGTTTTTGGTCAAATTCTGTCCACCATGACAACCCATGCATCTCCTTAAAATTGTTTAAAGACCATAGTTAGCAACTGAGCTACCTGGCATTAATTACCCCTTGTGAAAAGGTATTTTATTATATGAAAATCCAGGGAAACCCATTTATTTAGGACCACTCGTCTCTCAAGAGCTATTCCTATTACCTGATAAATTTTCATACTCTTGAAAATAAAAGTCAAGCATGATGATATACACTAGGCAGCTGAGGTGGGAGGATCTCAAGTTGAAGGCTAGCCTGAGGAACTTAGCAAGACCATGCTGAGGATGTAGCTCAGGGATAGAGTACCCCTGGGTTCAACATTCAAGCCTGTGAGAGACAAGGGGAGGGAGAGAGAAGAGGAGAGGTGAGAGACAGCTCAGAGGAATAAGCACTGATCTAGCAAGTATAAGGACCTGAGTTCAATCCCTGGTCCCACATGCTGGACGTGCCATCTTGGCCCGAGTTTGATCCCTGGTTCAAAAAAAAAAAGAATTGTTGAGAGGGAGAGACAGACTGTGTGTGTGTGTGTGTGTGTGTGTGCGCGCGCGCGCGTGCGCGCACGCACGTATACTGTTATCTTAACACTTGATTTTCATTTTGACACCTAAAACTAAAGTTTATTTAAACCACATAACCAGGGCCAGGCATGGTGGCGCACGCCTATAATCCCAGCACTTGGGAGGCTGAGGCAGGAGGATCGGTGTGAGTTATAACTTATTTTGTTCTTAAAATGATTAAATGATTTATTTCATACTAGTATAACATTTTGTTATTTAAATTATTTTCTTGAGACCGGGCGTGGTAGCACATGCCTGTAGTCCCAGCACTTGGGAGGCTGAGGCAGGAGGATCAGTGTAAGTTTGAGACCAGACTGGGCTACAAAAGTGAACTCAAGACCAGCCTGAACTGCATAATTAAGACAACAAAATAAATTATTTTCTTGAAATAAGTAATGATTTTTTTTTTATTTTTTTAACTTTATTTATTTGTTTGTTTGTTTGTTTATGTTATGGCTGGCTCAGCCTATGTTGGGGGTGGGGCTGGTGTAGCATGTGGTGCCAGGGATCGAACCACGGTCCCTGTGGTTGCCTAAGCTTGCCGAAGGAAGCACTTTAGACCTCTGAGCCATCTCGCCGACCCAAGTAATGATTTTTAAATAGGTATTTTATAATGAATTTTTTTCATTTTATGTACAAGATACTCTGAAGAAAATCAAGAAGTAGGGGCCGGCGAGATGGTTCAGTGGTCTAAAGCGCCTGCTTAGGAGGGCTCAGGCAACTGCGGGGACTGCAGTTCAAACCCCGGCACCACATGCTGCGCCAGCGCCACCACCAGGGCAGGCTGAGCCAGCCACAAAATGAATAAATAAAGAAACAAACAAACACAACAAGCAAACAAATAAATAAATAAATAAATAAATAAATAATTAAAAAAGAAAATCAAGAAGTATTATTTATTATGGTATGTAGCAAATTGTCATTCCTTTAACCTAAGACATTGAGTCTTAAAAGTATATCCATCTGAAGAACTTTAGAGCTAATGTCAGTGTTTACTGCTAAAACTTTTTGTTTTAAGTACAGATTTTTTTTTGATATCTAGTTAAAAGATAACACATTCTTTAATTATCCATATGAATTATGTTTTTCAACAAATGTCTCTGTTTCATTATTGGCCAGAAGAGGAGCTCTATATTTAGATTTTTTGTTCATTTGTTTTCTTTCTACAACTGATTAGATTTCATATTTAGTTTATGCAACTATTTTTTGTTAATTTTTTTTTTTTTTTTTTTTTGGCTTAATTTCTTTTAGAAACATGTCATTCAGGTTTATCAAAAGGTAGGATTTGTGTATACACACTTATTTTTC
>PVKN010040768.1:0-10663 GCA_004027915.1 Capromys pilorides
TTCCAGTTGCATCGTTTTTAAATGCCTTCAACAGAAAGCATACAAGGCTGTATTTTTTCTGTTATAGCTTCTAATTTGAGTTATGATTGTTGTCATTCTCATGTGTAACCGAGTCTTGATTATTCCAAGATAATGACAGGTCGCATTTTCAGATCAATATTAGTTTTTCCACTTGGATAACTTTTAGTCCCTATTCACTAAAATTTTGTCCAAAAACATCAAGAATTTCACCATTTCTTGAATTTGCATAAACAATGTTAAAGGAAAAAAATGAGCCATTGAGATACTAGCCAGTTTTAGTTATAACTCGTTATATAAACATTAAGCTTTCATACACTAATCTGTGGCCTCAAGTTAATGTTTTTTATGAATTCACATTGCATGTGAAACAGCTGTTTTTTTGCTGTCTTTCTAGTATTTCGAATTTGCTATCAGTAGCTGTTTTTTGAAACCTACAAAGGAAAACAAGTGTTTATGGTTCTTATTCAGCACTAATCAGTCTAGCATTGTGATTGGAGATAGCTTGTTGTTAAAAGCCTATTAATGTTAAAACCCTTTTTACAAACGCCAACTTGGAAAACAATCTTAAATGTGGTATGGTGTTCTGGATTCATTTAATCTAATCTTGGTAAAAACAACAATAAAAGAACAGGATTGTTGAGTTTATTTTATTTGTGCATATACACTACAATGGATATTATGTTTGTTGTAAACTGAAAGGTAAAACCTCAGTAAAAGTGTACTGTACTTGATGTTTATTAAAAGATGTATTTTTACAAGTTCCTGTTTTTGTTCTTTTCTTAACTTTAAGATAAAATATTTTTAGAAATGCTTCTCAAGTGTATGTATGTAAGTTGGAAAAACAGTTTCATTTAAAGTCCTGTGGAGTAAGTACTAGAAAGAAATTTTAAAATGTGGAATTATTATTAATCTACAAAGACCAAGATCCTTTTTCCATTTCTAGTGGTCCTAGGAGTTCACTAGAATGTTTTCATAGTCTTGAAAATATACTTAGATTTGCCTCATCAGTGAACTTTAAAAGCTCTGTGATCTTAAAGATTGGGGGTTCTCGCATAAGGGGACCTTTCCTTAGACTTCGAAGATTGGGGTTACCAGGAAAAGGGACAGACAAGTCACTTCACCATTTTTAAAAACTTGTGGTGAGTTTTTCATTTGGGATTATATCGCTGTAGAGATTTCTCACAGACCTCACTAAAACCCACAACTCTTACTACATATAGTATAAGATGGCCGAGCCAGTATTGCACTAGATATCGGAAACTGCTTCACCTTGGGCATCCCCAGCTGATTTTGTGAAAGCACCATAATCCAGGGTCCCTCATACCTACAGGTTCACTACTTGTGATTAAATGCTAGAGAATCTGTTCATGCTGCTCAGATTCATTGCAAACTGATTCATCAACCAGAAGTGAGAAATATATATTTCTTGGCAATCATCTAAAATCAGCTTCTTTAAAATGCATCCTGCATGGAGCTCCTTGTGAAAAGGACTAGTTGTAGTGCTGGGGCAGGAACAGTGCAAATAAACCCAGCTTATCTACTTCTGCCCTAAAGTGAGGAAATTCCCACAGAATTACAAAGGTTCGTCACACCACTGCTGCCAGTTTGAAAGAGCTCCCATTGGCCAAGCAATTTGAGCATCAAAAACAATAAGGCCAGATGTGGTGGCATAGGCCTGTATTATCACAGGTGTATGTGATAATACTTGAGTGACTGGAACACTGAAGAGGATCTCCAGTTTGTGGCCAGTCTGGCTGTGTAACAAGATTCTGTCTTAACAAATGTATATAGTAGGTTATGACCTGTTGAGTAAATGGAGAGTACTGATAAATAGGGAAGAAAGAAAAGCTCATTCTCAAAGTGAAAAAAAATTGGTCAAATTAGAAAACATTGATAGAAGTAAAACTAATTTTGATGAAAGTCTAATGAGAACATATTAGTCTCAGTACAAAATGGCTTAAATTCTGAGAGAAAAATAAATTGGTAGTGGAGAAACTTGGCAGACAAGACCTTAATTGAGTTGTCAGATTTGTCACAAAGAGTGAGTCAAAACAACATCATAGAACTGGTAGGATACAGTGAGAATGGACTTGTAACCTGAGTCTAAACAGTCTGTGGTCTCACGTGGGCATTTTAATTCCCTCTGTGCTGATCTGCCTTTTCATTTTCATAAAAATGTATGATCTATGTTATCTCCAGGATATTCTCTTTTCAAAGAGATTTTAAAGAGTTTGTGTCAGGTCTTCTGTCCTGAAAAACTCAAAAGGAAAGTCCTTGCAGGAGAATGTAAATGAAAGTCTGCAATCGCAGGACTGGATGGGATTTTACAGGACTGGATGGGATCTTACTTGGCTGGGGGTTTTTGTTTTTTTTTTTTTTATTGTGGTACCAAGAATTGAACTAAACTTTATACTTGCTAGGCAGATGCTGTGTGGTGAGCTATATCCCCAGTTTCTATATCTGTTAATAGTGAATCCTAAAGCATGCTATGTACTCTGGAAAAAAGGATCCTTTCCAGGAGAGGGTCACCTAATGCCTATCTCGAACCCGTAGGCCCAAGAGGTGTTAGCTCTCTGAACCCCATTGTGACACTGGGACTGGGAGAAAAAGCATCTCCATCACCTGCCTAGTATTTGTAGCCAAATTAATAGGGAGATGGTGGATGTGTTGCATTTTATTTTGAAATAAACCACTCTCCTGACTTCTATAAAGAAAATGATAGAGCAAGTTGTGGGGAAGAAAGTGAAGAAGACAAAAGGAAAGGACTTAATTTTTTTGAAAAGCCACTTGTGTTTGGCCCTGTTAGCAGGAGTCTAATAAATCACAGTTGGGGTGGCCCATTTTCATTAAAACCTTTTCAGAATCTAGAATTTACCATAGCTGCATCATATATGGTAGCCTTGCTCAAATATTTACTTTATAAGGGCTTAAGTGTTGAAGTGAGTTTTGCCTCTCTTTCTGTGCATCTTTCTGTGTGCTCTTAGAAGATTATCTTAATGTCCTGGCAGCCCTTTGGAGAGAGCTTGGTGTCTGGGAAGTTCTTCACTAACCCCGGTCATGTGGAAAAAGGCTTCGACTCAGCAGATCCCTCATGTTCTCAATCTGCTAACCTGTTTATCTTGATATTGTACACAGACAGGATACTTCATACACAGGGTCTTTTTCCTGGTGATAGGAGAAATTGCAAACAAGCCAAGAAATAATGAGATTTCTTGCACAGTTTTTGGTTGAGAATGAAGAGAAATCAGACGAAATTCACCTTAAAAAGAGCTGGAGGGAGAGTAACACAGAAAATCAGGCTAGCCAATTAACGAAGGAAAGGAGTTAGCTTTTATTGGGTTGCTGGGGTAGGCTAGAGTGTTGAGCTCAGTTCTGGTTTGATAAAGTAGCTTCTGAGAAGTCCTATTGAGCGAGGGGACAATCCAGTTCCTATGAGATGGTTGCTCCTGCTTGGAGCTAGGAGAGATCCTTGGGTGGAGGCTCTGCCGGAGTTAGGGCAATGACTGGAGATTTTTAAGTGCTACTCCAGGGGCTCTGGAACAGGAAATTGTAACTGGCAATTAAATACCCCTGCAGATCTTGAAAATACCTTAGTTTGATCTTCAGGCCCACAATCTTGAAAGAAAATGAGGCAGCTTAGGTAAATTCAGGAATAATAAAAGTCAGATGTACTGTTTCCTGCCTGTAATTACAGTTCTTGGATGGCCGAGGCAGGATTGCCATGAATTCAAGGCCAGCCTGAACTACATAGCAAGACTCTATCTCAAAACATTAAAAATGTACAGATAATAAACCTTGTCAGTTTTTAGAAAGTTCTTACATGATTATCGTGAAGGACTCTGACCAAAAGTTTAAGGTTATAAAGGAAACATACAAAAGGAAGACAGATGCCAGGCTTTATCCTGATTTTCATGAACCATTCTTCTGTAGATCCAAATGAAGAGTCACTGCTTTTTAGTGAAAGCTTTTAAGTCCTGATTTTTTTTTTTTGGTGGTGGGTGATGAGGGTCTACAGGATCTCACTACTAGATCAGGCTTGTAGTAATTCGCCTGATTACAGCCTCCCAAGAGCTGGGATTACAGGCACGCACCACCATGCCCAGTCTCAGTTGCCATCTCAGTATGCCCCCATGGGCGGGGCCATCATAGCAGGCCTGGGGATCGAACTCTTGGCCCCTGTGCTTACTTACAGGTACTTTAATCCACTGAGCTATTTGGCCATTCCTTAAGTCCTAATCTTACTAGTGGTGTCTGCTTTAAGAGTGCAAAGACAATGGTTAGCTGGAGCCAGGTGGCCACTGGTCCATGAGAACCAACTGCACATCTCTTCCCAATTTTGTGCCTGGTAATGGCATGCTGGTAACTTGAAACTGACCATGATAGAAGTATCTATGCTCCAGAATCTTGTACATGTTACAAGTTAGGGTTTTGCTTTTCTCTGCTGTTTACCAGCCCATTACTGCTTTGACTAGATTAATCTTCTAAGTGTCAGGTTACTTCATAGGAAAATTAGAAAGTGGCAAATGCTGACAGTTGTAAAATTTGAGTCAATGAAGGGACTATCTGAAACCACTTTAGCAGGGGTCTCCCTAGCTCCAGCATTGCTATGCCCCTACCCATGAACCCATCCTGTGTACAGGCAACAAAATGAGCCCAGTAAAATTCTATTGACGTAGTTCCTCCTATGCTTTACATCATCCAGTACCTGTCCCCTCAAAAGAGTGTAAGCTCTTGCTTTAATCCCAAATGGAAGATCTTGGGAGTAATATAGATCAGAACACATCAAAAATTATTGGGCCAGGAAAAGCCTGGAACATCACAGAGACATAGGTGTTGTGTAGAATTTTTCAAAGTCCTAGTGATTATTGACATTAATGATCTCTCATGAGACTAATGTATTAAAAATTCAATAATACCCTTATTCTGTCATAGTAACATGTGTTACATGTATTGTAATTAAGTTACTTACCTTATTCAAGAAATGTGTGCTCATATGATGAAAAGTGCCATAACAAACATGGCAGCTGCCCTCTAAAGTGGCCCCAGTGATCCTGCCTCTTGGTATTCCTGCCCACTGTTGTACTTGCCTCCATTAGGAAGTGCTCATCTACGTTGCCTTGTTTTTTTCCTAATTTTGTGGAAATGATGGTATGTGACTTCTAAGGTTATAAATCAGTGGTGGGCCGTGTGATGCAGTGGCGGTTTATTATCATTGAAAGCTCTAAAAAGTTTGCCATCACTGTTATAGTTCATAAAAAAAGCTATCACAGATGAAGGCATTATAGCTTTATTCCTTCACGTACCATCTATTCTAGGGGAAACCTGCCACCATGTCTCGAGGACACATGCAGCTGTATGATTAGTAAAGGAGGAACGGAGGCCTCTGGTAACAGCCAGTACCAACTCTGCAGCAGTGTAGCAGCACCATCTTACATGAGCTGTAAACAGCAGACTTTCCCACATCAGTGAAACTCTTAGATGATGGTGCACCAGGCCACCATCTTAACTGGGACTTCATAAGGAACCCAATCTTAAAGAATAGTTATTTCTATGCAATGAGGTATTTGGGGCTTCCTTTGGTCCATATTGGAAAAGGTCTATTTCCTGACCCCAAATTCTTTTGGAATGATTGTCCAAAGTAATAAAGCAACCTAGTCTAAAGAAAGAGGCTAAGGAATCTAAGGCTACTTAGATTGGGAGTAGCCTTTTAATTTTGGTAGGTGTGAGTGACTGCGCTTGTTATCTAGCGATAATCTGAATATAGATCCGACATGGAGGTCGGAACAGAAGTTAAATATAATTATAGTCAAATTAATCTGAGCAGAAGTTAAATACACATGCAGTCAGATTAATCTAATGTACCTAATGATTATGTTGTCAAATTTTTATCAGAAGAAAATAAACCATTGCTGTTTTAAAAATACATCATTTGTTTTTTATGTAAATAAATGACTGTATCTAGGGTCAGCCCTTCTGGAAGGCTATTCAGTGGATAGTTTCCAAGATGGAAAAGGAAACAGCTGATCTTAAGACTCATTCATTTCCTTCTAGTAAAACAAATAACAAGGTAACAGCCTATAGCAGTGGTCGTGAGATAAGTGTTGGAAGTAGGAAGCTGAATTGTACTGACTTTTTAATATGGTGAACATAATCTGACTATTTTCTTAACACTTGGCCAAATTGCCTGGGTTCAAACTCTGAGTAGGAACAAAACTTGGTTGGGTAATAAAAGAAATTTAAGGGAGAAAAAGTGACCCAGAAGGGAGATGGCTCTCTTTCCTCTAGTGTTCTTAAGTGCTTCTTTACCCTTTAGCCTGAATAACTTGTCAGGCACTAAGGTCGTAAGAACATCAGTGCTAAAGAGAAGTAAGGAAAGAGTTAAAATTTCCACCAAGTAAAACCAGGATGCTAGTGTTCTTAAACTAGCTTTAACAGAACACAGATCGGGAATTAAGGAAACGTTTACATCTTGTGGTAAGTGAGAATTATCTACATGTCAGCTCAGAAACGAAATTCTCAGCTCTTAAAATTGATGGAAGGGTGGACCCGTAGCCCTGCTTCCTTGTGGTCTAAAACTTTCCAGAAGAAAAATTCAGTTGTCAGATGGCTTCTCTGCTGCAGTCACTCTTTGCCACACCTAACCCAAAACTTGACCTTGAGCAAAGCCATTTAAGCTTCTAAACCCCTCAAAAAAAAAAAAAAAAAAAAAAAAAAAAAAAATTGATAGAAGGGTGGACAAATAGTTCAGTGGATTAAAGCGCCTGTTTAGGCAGATGCAGCTGCTGGAGTTTAATCCCCAGCATGCCAGGCCAGACCTGCCCCTGGGCCACACTGAAATTGGGATTGAGACTGGGTGTGGTGGCGTGTGCCTGTAATACCAGGCTGAAAACAGGAGAATCTCTATGAGTCTGATCTATGTAGTGAGACCTTGTACACCCTGTGAATAGCTCCCTTGTCAGCCCTTCCTTCTAACATGTATTATGTTAGCTGCTTAGGCAATTGCGCTCAGGGATGGGTTCAATCTCCAGCACTACATGTTGCACTGGGCCTGCCCCCAGGTATCCTGAGCCAGCCTCTGAGACTGGGCATGGTGGCGCGCATGTACTGCTGGGGAGGCTGAAAACAGGAGGATCACTGTGAGTCTGAGCTGCATAGTAAGACCCTATATCACATAACATAAAAGAAAAAAAAAGTAATAAATACAAATTATGTTTATTCTGAGAGCAAAAGTGTTAAGGAAATAAAAGAATAGAAATAAAAATTAAAGAATGAAAAGTAAAAATAAAAATTTAAAGGTGTTCTAAAGAGAAAAGAACAAAAAAGCCTACCATTTTCAGTCCACTCCAAGAGACTGTCAGCCGGTCTTTCTATGTTTATGCATTTGTTTTTATTTTCATAGATCTCTCTGAAATCTTTGTTAAAAGCAAAGGCAAATGGATTGCCCAAAGAAAACTGCAATGTTTCCCTGGTGGAACAGACATGAATTGTAGCAAGAACAAATAGAAGTGCCCTCTCTCCAACTCCTGCTGGATCTGTCTTTTGTAACATGTTGATTGTGACGTCGGGGTGGGATCTGAAGGGCCCTGCTCTTGGTTTTCTACTGTGGTCCTCATTAATGACAAGAGGACACTATGTGGAAGGTATGGAGGCAGGCAGACTTGGGATTCTGTCTGAACTTCGTACTTACTTGCTATGCACTGGGAAGGTTACTTGTACCGGGGGCCTCAGATTTCCATATGCAATAAAGGCAATATGATCTGTGTCCTAGGATTACTGTGAAGGCTGGTCAGTGTCGTGAGGGAATGCAGGGAAAGCGCTTAGTACTGTACATCTGGCTCTACTGCAATTACTCATAGAACCAGAGCCTGTATATGGAACCCCAATTGTGAGTGCTGGTCATAAAAATTAGTACTGCAGAAAAACTTCTGTATTTTACATTTTACACTTATCTGTGGGCTTATATGGTCATTGCTATCACTTTGGCAAGGATTTTTACAGCTTTCAATTCAGTTGCAGTCATAGTAGAGATAGAAAATTAATAGTTCTCTTAGATGTTAACCACTTCTTACCATGTAATTATGTTTATGTTAAGACATTCCAGAAAAGCTGTAGTCAGTGACTTTCCATGACTCTTCAAAGAGACAGGAATGTTTAAAGATATATTTAGGGCTGAGGCTATAGCTCAGTGGCACAGTGTCGACCTGTCAAGCATAAAGTCCTGATTTCCAGTACCAAAGAAAAAAGTTATCTTATTTAAAGTATATTGTGATTTGTTAACACAGAACTCATGGCCAACAGCATTGTCACTCATGACTCAAAAGAATCTTATCAAATAAGATATGCCCATAAGAAATATCAGTCTTCTGCTTGAGAACATTAGACAAACCCAGAGACAGTTTTAAGCAGCATAATCACCACAAAAACATTGAGCAACATGGCAAGGAGACCTTGGATTGCAAGTAACTTACGCCATGAACATTCTGCAAAATAAGCACTCATTTCTATTAAATTTTAACTTGATAAATTATGTCATACGAGTATGTAGTATGTGACACCAAACATCACATGATTACAACTAAGCCAGTGGTTCTTTCTCTCCTTGCAGAACTGTGGGCGATAAATTCCTAACAACAAGAAGCTGTGAGAGAGATCTCATCCATAAAGGATGAGGAGAAAAAGATGGAGGAATCCTCACTTTAAATGAGATTACGGGGATGTGTCAAATTTGGGAAATAGTAGAAAAGCACTACCCAAATAAGACTGTTTCAGTGCAAGCAATGGATCTGTTTAACAACAATGCAATATCACATTTCCACAAAATCCTCAAAAGGAGGTAAAAGCAAGTGTCATTGGACAGGTTCCTTGTGAAGGCGCACACACACACATACACACACACACACACACACAAATATTGCCCTGAGGCAGTAGATGGTACTAATTCTGTTAGTGATAATGAAAGTCATCCTATGTAATAACCCTCTTCTTTTTTTCTTCTTCATGTCATCCATGAAGGTTTGCAGAGGTAATTGCAGGTTAATTTATTTTCGTTTATATTTTGTGTTTTCTTTATTTTTTCATTATAATACTGTAATTTTTATATGAATCTTTTTAGGTTGTGAAACAGATCGTTATTTCTCATGAGGAAATTCACTTTGATATATAGTTATTTTAGACTACAAGCATGTTTCTGGAACAACTGCTTGCAATACCAGGGTTTTCCTGTAAACATGACATCAGTGTCTGTATCTTTCACATTGTTTCCAAGTAGGATACAACAGAGAGCGCATGGAAGGGGAGAACTGAATCTCTAATTTCAAACCTTTATCTTATTGGCAGAGTGACTTTGGGTAGATGTCCAAAGCAATTCCTTGTTCCTATTTCTCAGTTTCTTCTGTGAGGAAGAAGCCAATAGCATGCATTTCACAATAACACGTATTGGTCATTGTGGTTTTGAAGATGCGGTGAATTTTTCTTTCTTAAGTTCTCAGCTACCTTGACCAAATGATGGGGCTAAAATTGAAGAAAGTGAAGCAGATGTCACAGTGTACATCAGAATCTTCCTTTGTAGGTAGATTATTTCCCTAGAGAGAACAAGTCGATGCTTGTGTGGATAATGAACATTTTCCTTCAAAATACTTCTTGATTCCAAGAGATCGGTGTAAGTTTAGACATTTATTTTCTGGTTACACTGGCTGTCTTAAATAAGATAAGGTAACTGAGTCAGTAGCATGCACATATGTGTGTGTGTGTGTGTGTGTGTGTGTGTGCGCACGTGTGTGTATTTTTGAGACAAGTTTCCACTATACAGTTCAGGTTGGCCTTAAACGCACTTTGTAGCCCAGGTTGGCCTTGAACTCACAGCAATCCTCCTCCCTCAGCGTCTTCATTGCTGGGGTTATAACACTCATCATGCCCAACCTGAGTCAGTAGTTTTAAGGCCTGCTTCCCACTTCTTTTAGAATTTTAAGAAGAGAATAACAATAAGATATTTAACTTTTATTTTCTGATCCAACAGCCTAGGGGTAGGGCCCACTGAAAAGTTGGTTCTAATGAGATGAACATGAGTGAGGGTAGACAGAGGAGAAATTGCAAAAACCCCCACCTCAGTAGGCCCAGAGCTACTGTTCTTCCATTCTGCTAAGGTGAATACGCAACCTTAACTTTTTATTACTGGAGTAGAGGTATGGGCTGGGCATGTAGGAGCCCTGGACCTGGAAGGACCATCATACCTCATCAGTTACCAGCTGTGTGTACCCTGAGGAGACAGGAGATGTGTGCCGGAGTTGGGAGCAATCCACTCTGCACCCCTCCTCGCAGGATTCTGGTTTATGCTTCATGTACAGGGTGCCTTGTTCTTCCTTAGAACACAGTGAATCTGAAACTGGTTGGCCACAGTACTTGCGTGATTGCTCCATCCAGAGATGTTTCATGGTTGAATACGCCTCTCATGAACATTGGAAACTCTATGCTTCCTAAAATGAATCTTCAGTGGTAGAATTTCATGCATCAAGTCTGTTAGATTTCCTTAGAAAGAAAATGTAAAGGTTACTTGCAACATACTCTGTTTTTCAAAGTACTGTGCTATTAGACAGAGTCAAATACCTGTGTTTTAGCATTGCATCGAGTGGCATCTGTAAGCTAG
>PVKN010040769.1:0-10664 GCA_004027915.1 Capromys pilorides
TACTAAGTGCCTTAATTTCATACTTTCTGATCTCTATAACAAATCACTATACTGATTTGTTTAAAATTTCCTAAGGTGTTTTGTTATAGCAACAGAAATGGATAGTGCCATTGTCTGAAACTGTCAACACTTGTGTCATACTAAAGAGTGGCTCTCATTATTACTTTTTCTCTTCAAAGTATTTTTCCCTTTTACATGTCTTTTAAAAAAGAAAAAATGAACATCTTATGTAGGACAACTGACACTTATCTAATGAGCTACATGCCTAGAAAGAGTCACATCTTTCCTTCCTCTAGGTGAGTGGTTCCAGACCGGAGAACAGTTGGCAAGGTTTGTAGGCATTTTTGATTATCACAGCTGGTAGTCAGGGTGGGGTGGGGGGGGTGGGGGGGAAGGATATTGCTGACATCTAGTGGGTACAGATTAGGGATGCTACTAAATGTCCCTATAATGAATAGGGTGATCCCAAATTATGCATCCCATAATTTTATAGAGCAGATGTGGAGAAAACTTGATTTATAATGAAAATTGTCATTTCCTAAGGCTGAAGAACAGATTTAGACCATATACTTACAGCAGGGAAAGGGTGAGGGGAACTCTGACAGCCTGAGTGCTGGGTCCAATAGGAATCTAACACGAGTTCAATGATCTTGATTGAGGATTTGACATAGACACAGCTTAGTGGGACCTATTTTGTGAATAAAGAGTATTTGATAACTAGAATGTCAATGCATTATCCAGAGAGGTAGATGGAGAGTGAACTATTAATATAGGTAAATACTATTTGTATTTTAATACAGACATGTACTCATGAACAGAACAACAAAATTTATTTTAAATGTGTGACTGCCCACAAAGTATGTATTTACAAACTCCTATTAGTTTGGGGCCCAGACTGATTGCTTTAAAAGATAGCTTCAGATTACATTAGACACACCTTACCTCATCCACTAAAACTCAGCTTCTTTTTGAAAGTTAAGATTCTTAGCTGCCATACGTCACTGATCAGAAAACACTCCAGCGTTCATATTATGTGGTCTTTCAACAAGAAAGCTCAGTGGTCACTTTCCATTTCTAGTCCTTCCATTTGTAGTGAGTAATAACACCCCTATGCAAGGAGTTTATGAAACTCGATCCTCAGCTTATCTCTAACCCAGGCTCTACATTTTCATGTGTATTACAAACTGGAAAAAAGTCTTGTACTTCTGGCCAAGCCTAGGTTCTCTTTTCCCTTAAATAACTCTAGAAAACTGCATGCTGAATTTGAGGATCTAGTCTTATTTGGAAATGTAGGTACATTACCTCATAGTGGCTATGTGAAAAGGAAAGAAATAATTGTGTTTAATAAACATCACTTTTATATCTAGCTCTGTGCTAAGAATTTTATGCAAGCTGTTTCCATTCTGGCCAGAATGTAGAATGTAGAAACTGATGTTCCTAGTTTATATACTTACAATTTATGTTAGCCATTAATTAATAAATTATTAATAATTAGCAAATATTTTAGGCTTACATACATTTTGACAGCATATATAAGCTCTCTCACACCTGACCATATCTGTACAAGGCATGGAATATTATTTCTACTCCATATATTTGTAGAACTATAGTCCTACGGGATTTCTCAAAAAATACAAAGCAGGAAACTGAAGATCTCTATAGCATCTGCTCTTTAGAGGAATTATTGCCTCATTGTGGTACTAAGGAAGAGCCTATTCTACTTTTAGATTTAGGAGAAAGTGACTTCTGAGGAAAAAAGACAAGGCCATTGAGAGAGCAGCAAGAAGAGACTCAGAAAATAGAAGGATAACTTTTGCCTGGATAGAGAATGCAGTATCCCAGAAAGAGTGGCATAGTCAATGCTGGAGTAGCTATGGGGACAAAGGAAGCCTTCTTCACTGCTGGTGGGAGTGTGGCCTGGTACAACCATTATGGAAATCAGTATGAAGACTCCTCAAAAACCTAGGGTGTTGGCCAAATAGCTTTGGGATTAAAGTGCCTGCTTAGGCAGACACAGGAGCAGGGGTTTGATCCCCAGTATGCAATGCTGGCTCCATTCCTGGGGCATACTAAGACTGTGATTGAGATGGGGGCAGAGTGGAGCATGCTCTTAATCTCAGCACTTGGGAGGCTAATCACAGGTGGATCACTACAAGTTCGATCTACATAATGAGATACTGTAGACTCTGTAGACCCTGTATTACAGTACAAGGAAGAAGGAAAGAAAGAAGGAAAGAAGAAAGAAAGAAAGAAAGAAAGAAAGAAAGAAAGAAAGAAAGAAAGAAAGAAAGAAAGAAAGAAAGAAAAAAAAAAAGAAAAGGGCTGGGAAAATAGCTCAGGGGTACAAGTGCCTGCCTGGCAACTGCAAGGTCCTGAGTTCAATCCCTGGTTCTGCAAAAAATGAATAAATTTAAAAAACAAACAAACAAATAAATAAATAGAAAAAACTAAGAATAGAAGTCCCATTTGACCCAGCTATTCCCCCACCTGTGTATTTTTCCAAAAGAACTGAAAACATTATACCACAGAGATATGTGTGCACCCATGTTTATAGCAGTACAGTATATCATAGCTGAATCTTGGAAACAATCAAAATACCCATAAACTGAGGAATGGAAAAAAAAGGTATTTTTAATATTACTTTTAATAAGAAATTACAGTGTGACAGTTTCAAAACATGGTAGGAGTACATTCACAATAATTGATACAATGCATATTGTCCTCATTGTAGTTATACAGGGCAAAGGGTGTAGACATGATAAATTTTCTAATGGTTATTAGCACAATAGGCTTCTTCTCTTTGATCTAAGAGAAGGTAGTTGTACACATAGTCAAATGTTCCATAATTGCAGTGTGTTACTGGTGAAATTGGCAATGTTGGAAGCTGTTGACTTGAGCCTATTACAGCTCAGCATACTAAACTACCCTTATGTTTTATGCATCATGTTTAAGCTTTTCTGTTGCATGGTTAAGGGCAAGTTAAAGTCACACCTGTATGACAAAACCTGTATTTTTTGTATCTCTCAAGGTCAGTCAAATCCCCTCAGGATTTATTTTGGAACCGTGTACAGTGCTTTGTAGAATTGTTGTCAGTGTCAGGCATCTGGATGAGTCGTGGCCATAGCTTGACCACTTTGCTCTCTGTGAAAGACCAAGAGAATGTTTTCTCTCCAGGTGACAATTCTTAGGCACATCATATACCTTCAATTCCTTTCCTCTGTGGTCCCTTAATCTCCTTGAACAGAAAATTTGGGAAACCACTAAGTTATAGGATATGACAGCACAGGTTCTATTCTGTCCTGAGTCCTCACTGCCCTCAAAGGGCTAGGGCCAAAATATTGGTTATCCTTATAGCCCTTTTTTATTTCTCTAATTTTTAGTTTGTAAACTTATATACTTAGCCCTCCAGAAGAAAAGCTTAGTGATACAATTACCCTAAAACATGGGTGCTTCAGCTTACTATCACTGTCTTTCTGAATATCAAATATTTTAGACTTAACTTGAAATTGGTATTTTCCATAAATCATTGATATTCTAATAAATCTCTATGGAATGTGATAAAAGGTGGTACACATTTTTACACAGACATTTAGAAATATAAGCATGTACCAAATTTTAGCCTGTTCATCCTGTGGCATTTTTTTTAGTTTCTTACTCTCACTTTATACCCTTTTTGTTTTCTTATACACCAACCATTTACTTGAGAGAGTATAACAGTAACTGAAATTACATTAGAAGCAGTGCACATCTAAAAGACCAGAATGATAGTCATTCCAAGCACAGTTTTAGTGTTGTATATTGCTATCGTCACTGTCAAAAACCTTTGAGATTTCTTAGAACTATTGTCTAATTCATCCTGTGCAAATAAGTGTGTAGTTTTTTTTTTTTTTTCCCAGTACCAGGGATTGAACTCAGGACCCTGTGCTTGCCAGGCAAGCACGAATTCCACTGAGCTATCTCCCTGGCCCCTATTTGTGTAGTTTTTCTCCTGCTATGTTTCCTCTCTTTTCTGTTTCCAGTCACTTTGCTGTTTAGCCCTTAAGTCTTTGATTTCCATTCAGCTGTGTTATGCCTCTCCATTTTTGTTTCTTCTTTTGAGTTCTTACACAAGGGAGATTATATTATATTTACACATGTAGGTTTGGTTTATTTCACTTATGAATATATGTTCAAGATACATCCATTTATATATGAAGTCTTCTAATTTATCATTATTTATAGCTGAGTAATATTCCATTCTATAAAATTCCACAGCTTTTTCAACCATTCTTCATATGATGGGCATTTTGGTTGTTTCCAAGATTTGGCTACTAGGAATTGGGCTGCTATAAACATAAGTGCACAGATATCGCTATGGTATAAAGTTTTTAGTTCTTCTGGGTAATAGCTGGATTGAATGGAATTTCCAGCTCTAGTTTTTTAAGGAGCCTCCACACTGCTTTCCATAATGGTTGCACCAGTCTGTATTCCCACCACCAGTGGAGAAGGGTTTCTTTTTACCCACAGCCTCTCCAGCATTTGTTACTGGTTGATTTCTTTATGGTAGCCATTCTTTCTGGGGTGAGATGGTATCTAAGAGTTGTTTTAATTTGCATTTCACGCATGGCTAGCAATGTGGAGCATTTCTTCATGTACTTAGAGACTTGCTGAATTTCTTTCTCTGAGAAGTTTGTGTTCATCTCAGATGCTCATTTCTGGATTGGGTCTTTGAATTTTGAGACCCTAATGGTTTTTATTTCTTTATAAATTCTAGATAGAAGATCTTTGCTGAATACTTATTAGTTAAAGTCTTTTCGAAATTTGTGGGTTGTCTTTTCACTCTGTTGGAAATTTCTTTTGAAATTTCTTAGCCTGAGGAGGTCCCATTTGTTCATGCTTTCAAGTGTTAAACATGTATTCTGATTTTTGTCCATGAACTTTTTGCCTACCCCAATGTCTTCAAGATTCTCTCCCACTTTCTCTTCCAGGAGGTTTAATGTTTCTCTTTTAATGTTTAGATCTTTAATCCATTTTGACTTTAGTTTAGTGCATGGTGTTAGACTTGGGTCAAGTTTTAGTTTTTGGCATGTAGAGGGTCCGTTATTCCAGCACCATTTATTAAAGAGGCTATCTTTCTTCGAATAAACATGTTTGGCCCCTTTGTCAAAAATAAGGTGGCTAAGTGTGCTTGTATTTGCTTTTGCATCTTCTAATCAATTCCATTGATCCTCAGGTCTATTTTTTTTTGCCATTGCCATGCTGATTTTATCACTGTAGCTTTGTATTATAGTTTTAGGTCAGAAATTCTAATGCCTCCTGCATTACCTCTGTTGCCCAGTATTGTCTTTGCAATTCTGGGTCTTTTTTGGTTCCAAATAAATTTTAGGAATGACTTCTCCAGGTCTATGAGATACGTTGATGGTGTTTTGATAGAAATTGCATTAAAACTGTATAACAATTTAGGGAGTATGTCCATCTTCACAATGTCGGTTCTTCCTATCCAGAAGCAGGGAATATCTTTCCACTTTCTGAAATCCTCTAGGATCTCTTTTTTCAAAGTATTGTAGTTTTCCTTGAAAAACTCTTTTACTTCTTTATTTAAGTCAATTCCCAAGTATTTCATTTTTTTCTGTGCTAATGTAAAAGGTATTGTTTCTCTAATTTCTCTCTCAGTGTATTTGTTATTTGTATAGAGGAATGTCATTAAATTTTGTGTGTTGTGGGGCTGGGGAGATAGCTCTGTGGCACAAGTTTCTGCCTGCCAGGTGCAAGGTTGCGAGTTTGAACCCCAATCCCAAAAAAGAAAAAAAAAAAAAAAAAAAAAAAAAAAAAAAAAAAAAAAAAAAAAAATTTTGTGTGTTGACCTTGTAACCTGCTATGCTACTGAATTTGTGTATCAATTCTAGTAGCTTGTTGGTGGAGCTTTTGGGGTTCTCCAAATGAATTATCATGTCATCTGCAAATAATGATAATTAAACTTCTTCTTTACCTATTTTTATTTCTTTTATTTCTCTCTCTTGTCTAATGGTTGTAGCTAATGATTCACGAACTATATTGACTAGTAGTAGTGATAAAGGACATCCTTGTCTTGCACCCAATTTGAGAGTAAAAGACTTTAGGTTTTCCCCACTTAGAATTATGTTAGCTGTTGGGTTGTTATGATGGCTTCAATCAACTTTAGTTAGAGGCCCTCTATTCCAAGTTTCTGCAAGAATTTGAACATCTATGAGTGTTGGACTTTCTCAAAAGCCTTTTGTGCATCAATTGAGACAGTCATACGATTTCTGGCTTTGGCTCTATGGATATAGGGTATAAATTTATAGATTTGCATGTATTGCATCATCCTTGTACCCCTGGGATGAATCCTACCTGGTCATGGTGTATAATCTTCTTGATGATTTGTTGTATTCTTGTGGTGAGGATTTTATCGAGAATTTTTGCGTCTATGTTCATGAGAAAAATTGGCCTGTAGTTCTGTTTTTGAGTTGCATCTCTCTCTGGTTTTGTTATCAGTATAATACTTGCCTCTAGGAATGATTTTGGGAGGATTGTTTTCATTTTAATTTCATTGAAGAGTTTGAGGAGTATTGTGTTTATGTCTTCAATAAATTTCTTGTAGAATTCAGTAGTGAATGTGTCATGTCCTGGGCTTTTTTTGGTGGTAGGCTTTTTATTACATTTTGTATTTCATTGTCTGTTATTGAGTTATTGAGAGTTCATATATCTTCTTGATTCGATTTTGGTAATTTATACTTTTCTAGGAATCTGTCCAATTCTTCTGTGCCTTCAATTCAGTGAGAGTGAAGATCCTTAAAGTAGCTGTTTATGATCCTCTGAATCTGTGCTGGGTCTGTAGTAATTTCACCCTTTTCATTCCTTATTTCTTGAATTTGACTCCTTTATTTCCTCCTCTTGATGAGGTTATCTAGGGGCTTATCAATTTTGTTTAATCTTTCAAAGAACCAGCTTTTTGATTCATTAATTTTTTGTATTGTTTTCTTCATCTCAATTGAATTAATCTCAGCTCTTATCTTTATAATTTCCTCCCATCTTTGGGCTTTGGATTTTGTTTACTCTTCCATTTCTAGTTGGTTTAGGTGCTGCATGAGAGTATTTATTTGTTCCCGTTCTGTTTTCTTAATGTGTGAGGTCAAAGCTATCAATTTCCTTCTAAGAACTGCTTTCATTGCATCCCATAAATTTCAGTAGGTTGTGCTTGAATTTTCATTAAATTCTAAATATTATTTAATTTCTTGCTTAATTTCATCTGTAACCCACTGGTTGCTAAGAATGGTGTTGTTTAATTTCCATGTATTTCTGGAGTTTTTTGGTTTCTTTCACCATTTATTTCCAATTTCATTGCACTGTGGTCAGATAATATACATGGGATAATTTCTGTTTTCTTTCATATACTTAAGCATGATCTATACAGTAATATGTGGTCTATTTTAGAAAATATGCTGTGTGAAACTCAAAAGTATGTGTATTCAGAAGTGGTTGGGTGGAACACTTTGTGTATGTTGGGAAAGTCCAGTTGTTCCAGGTTCAAGTTCATATCTGCTACTTGTTTGCTAATTTTTTGTCTGCTCAACCTATCTTTTTGAGATAAAGGGTATTAAGGTCTCCTGTTAAGATTGTGGTATTGGATGTTAGATTTTTTTTATGTCCATTAAGGTTTGACTTATATAACTTGGTGCTCCATTGTTGAGTGTACACATATTTATGAGTGTGGCCTCTTCATCTTGAATTTTTTCCCTAACCAGTATGTAGTGACCTTCTTTATTTTATTTCACCAATTTTGGTTGGAAGTTCAGACTATCTGCAAACAAGATTGCTACCCCTGCTTTTTTTGAGGTGCTGGGGCATGTAGTATTGTTTTTCATCCTTTAACTTTTAGCCTATGAGTTTCTTTATGAATTAAGCGTGTTTCTTGTATACAGCATATTGTTGGATTCTGCTTCCTTATCCACTCTGCCAGCCTATTTATTTTAATAGGAGAATTGAGTTCATTTACGTTAATGGTTATGATTGCAATGTATTGATTGATGATTGACATGGGTTTTACTTACTACTATTTACTCCTTTTTCTCTGTGTTTAATTGGTTGACCTCTTTGGTGGGTTCTTTCTGTTCTCATTTGTTGAGTTTGGGTCATTTTTGTCCCTCTCTAAAATTGTGTAAAGTATACTTTGTAGGGTTGGCTATGATGTCACGAAATTCTTTAGTTGTTCCTTGTCATGGAAATATTTCACTTCTCCCTCATACTTGAAAGAGAGTTTTCAGATATAACAGTCTGGGCTGAAATTTGTTTTCATAGAGGACTTAAGTCACTCTGCTCCTTGCTCTTCTTGACTTCATGGTTTGTTAAGAGAAATCTACCGTTATTCTGAAGGATTTTCCTTTAAATGTGATCTGTTTCTTTTCTCTAGCAGCTTTTAGTACATTATTCTTCTGCTGGATTTCTGAGATCTTGACTATTATATGTCTTGATGTGTTTTTAGTCAGGTTGATGCTATTTGGAATTCTTTATGGTTCAATTACCTGAATGTCTGATTGTTTTCTCAAATTTGGGAAGTTTTCTTCTATTACTTCTGCCCATATTCTTTATATATCATTTGTGTCGACTCCTTTCTCATTGATTCCTATTAATCTCAAGTTGTTCATTTTTGTATCATCTGACAGATGTTGAATTATTTTTTCCTGCATCCTAGTGGTTTTTAAGAGATTCTTTCTTACCTTTATACAAGATGTGACAGCATCTTCAAGATTTGAGACTCTATCTTCACTTTCATTCATACATTTTTGCCAGCTTGTGATTGAGATTTTATTTTCTTGTATATCTCTTTGAAACTGTTTCATGCTATCTTTTTCTTTCTTGTACTGCTCAATCAGAGAAGCCATCATTTTTCTATTCTCTAATTCTTCAATGAATGTCCTCTTTAGTATTACTGAAGTCTCTCATTGTAGTTATCCTTTCTATGGAGGACGACCTGAGCAGCTCTCCTTGAAAGAAGTGTGATTGTCTCTATTTTGACTGAACCTGACCCTATTCCCTCGTATTAAAATGTACAGAGCTGGCTAGGACTTCTTATTATCCTTTCAATTGGCCTTAAACAGTATATATTGGTCTAGCCGAGGTGCTGGTGATATTTTTTAAAGATGGCACGCATGTTTTCCTGATTACAGGACAAAGAGCCAATGCTCCATGGTGTCAGCTGGGATCGAACCTTGCGATAGAGGCTATGACTTCCTACAGCTTAAAAGATTATACATCAGAGCTGAAGTACCAGATCCCCAAAATTTCATCATGCTTTCAATTGACCTTATTGATCTAGCTGAGGAGCTGGTAGTAGTTTTTAAAGATAACACGCATGTTTCCCTAATAATAGAACAAAGAGCCAATGCTCCACGGTGTCAGCTGAGATCTAGCCTCCAGATAGAAGCTATGACTTTCTGGGGCTTAAAACATTATACATCAGAGCTACAACACCAGACTCCCAAAATATTAGATACTATCTCAATAACTTAATACAAATTATTTCCTTTATATTTCTCTAAATATGGCGGAGGTAAATGCAGGCCTCCTACCTAGCCCAGCTCACAGTTCTCATCTTCTTCGCACAATTCCCTTCAGTGCCCACCTTCCCAAAATTCCTTTCCACAAGCCACTCCCCCTTCTCCAATAAATGAAGCCTGAGTACAGCCATGGGTCACTCTCCTGATTCCAAAAAGCCATCTTCATGACTGGACTTAGGGCCCCTTGGCTCCCCAATAATTATATATATATATATTTGTCTTAGTATCTTTGTTATCACCATGGGTTGCACTGGGAGTGGTAGATAAAAATTAACTTGATAGAATTCCAGTAACGTGGTTTTAGGATTCTAAGCTCAGACTTCTTGGGCCAAGATGAGAACCAGGAAGGGACTCTAACACTTTATCTCTCTAGTTTAGAGATTATTTCTGCTCTGTTCTCCTCACTACCTTTCTGTAGGTGTTCTCCTACTTTAGATGCTATTAATTTAGAGATGTCTTTTTTAACTTCAGAGGTTATTTCTGCTCTGGTTTTCTCTATACATTTCTGCAGTTGTTTGTCCACTTCAGAGTCTATTAATTCATGCATTTCATTTTTTACTTCAGATGTTGCCTCTGATCTAACTTGCTCTATACGTTTCTACACTTGTCTGTTTACTTCAAACGCTACCAATTCAGAGGTTTTGGCTGCATGATTCCCATTTTCTCATGGTAGTGTCTCCTATATTTGTTTTGGTTGGACTCAGGACCTGAGATTGGATCTTGCTCCTTGTCTTTATCATTTTTTATAGCAGTGATCTCTGGACTTTGGTGAAGTTATGCAGTTAGCACCTGGCTGTTGCACAGCCTGGTCGAGATGGCGGATCAAGTCGCAGCTGGAGCTCGGGGGATGGATGTGGGCTGGGAGTGTCTTTAACCGGTCGCTGCGTGGCTTTAGTCCAAAAGTGATATTTTTATACAATGGAATATTACTCTGCTATGAAAATGATAAACTTGAGGCTTTTATAAGCAACTGGGTACCATTAGACGCCACACTGGTAAATGAAATAAATCATACCCACATGTACAAGAAATTATTACTAGTGTAATAATTTGAAAAAGTGAATAAAATATAAAAGGTACAATAAATCTTATGAAAGGGAAAAATCTATT
>PVKN010040770.1:0-10663 GCA_004027915.1 Capromys pilorides
TCAGATTAAACAAACCCAACAGCGTTTGCAGCAAACCCGTAATTATAGATTATTATGGCATACAAAAGCAGCAAGACATAAAAAGCTGCTGCAATTCACTGCACTGTAATAGTACATGCAGAGGAAGTTAATTCTGGCAAAAGCTTTAAATATTAGCTTTGCATAATATGCATAGGTGAAAGTATAATTAGGACAGAACAAACCCTTTGGCACCTCCTTTCACTCTGATGCTGCAAATGATGACTTTTTGTTAATAAGACTACTACCATTTGACAAAATGCCAAATTCACTACCTTGCCTTATTATTTAGTAAATTTAATAATTATAGTCACTCCTGCCAATAGTTCTAAAATCAGTCTTGTTCAATCCAAAACTGAGCTGATTAGGGATACACTATGTTTAGCATTCATTGGCCAAAAAAATACTTGAATATGATGAAACATGCCTTTCACAAGGGCACAATGATGAGTCACTTCTACTACATTAACCCCCGCCCCCAGCAGCATGCAGTCACTACAGAACAGAGAATCACCCGCTGTTAGCTCATGGCTGATCCTAAAAGATTCTGCATTTATCTGGTTTTCAATACCTTTGTGGAGGTCCAAAGGGAACAACTTAATACATTTAGAAAATGACTATTACACAGAGTATGTGATATCACTATTAAACTCTTTATATCTTTTCTTACACAATGATATTGTACAGCACATTTTATATAATATATGAAACTTTCTTTTACATAAAGCAAACTCAACTTATTATATTAAGAGGTTTATTGTATTTCATGAGTCAAAATGTTACCATGATACCCTTAAAAATGCAAAGAGCAGCTAATCTTTTCACATAACTTTATTATTACTATTTTTTTGTACTAAGGATTGAATTTGGGACCTTGCACTTGCCAGGCAAGAGTTTGTGCTGCTGAGCCATCTCTCTAGCACTCACATAACTTTAAAGTGTCACTTACTATGCCAAATCTTAAGAGGTGATTTTAAGTTGCTTATATCAATTATTGTCTAAGTTATTTTGCTATATTACATTGACCAGTATGTCTTTTTTGTATCTTAGCAATAATTTAATTCTTATCTTATGATTTCACCTGTGTATTTGTCCTCTAAATAAACTATCAGTACTTTATGGTCAGCTCCAAACCTAGCCCCACTTTGAATGTCACATCTTTATTGTCAATGTATACTATCAATTCACATCACAGATGCAGCTTTATAAATATTCTGCCTTTGAAAATCAAACTCTTCCTTCATAGCCTCCCTTTGACTACAACCTCCTAGCTTTGTGACTTCCTAATTGTATTTTGTATGATCCTTGAGGAGGGTCCCTAAATATTTTATTTTTGGTCCCTAAAAATTGACGGGAAAGTTGGTAGGATCCTAGCGCCTTTGCTCTGATGCAGTTCTAACTTGTTAAAAAAGTTTAAAAAGTTGGGCTTGCTTGTAAAATTTATTTAAAGGGTTTCAATACCTAAAACATTGTTTTCTGAACCATGGCCCTAATATACTGATTCTCTTAGTGGTTCTCCAGTGTGGCAAAATGTTAGTTTTATACAGATCTTAAAAAAAAAAATGCAGCAATACTAGATTAAGGCATCGAAATTTCTAGGGATGGAACTGCAGCACTGGTATCCTAAAGTGTGGCCAAGATTGAGAACTGCCGCTCTATCTTCTTACTACCAACTACATCTACTTTTGAACTCTACCACTTTTGCACAATTTATTAGTTACTTCATGGCAGAAGTTTGAGTTCCAAGGCTAACTCATACACCAATATTCTGAAACTATTAATTTCCTTGTATGTCTGCTATATCCACCTTACTAGTTACTCACTGGTGCAGCCAAAGCTTTGTGGTTCCTATCTTCTACTGAACTCTCAATAACTCCTGCCATTCCCTTAACTTTGGTTCACCATCTTTTTCTTTCATTCTCAGAAAAAGGTGAATCCTAGCAGCAATACTTTGTAGTTCCTCCCCTCTAGGACTTTATTCTGTTAAAGATTTCTTTCCCACTTCTGTCTTAGCTTAAAAATACACTCAATTCTCTACTTATCCTTTAGCTTATCTACTACTTTATCACTTTTTGGTAATTTTAAACAGACAAGCTTCTTCCTCTTCCTCTTCTTTTTTTTCTTTTCTTTTCTTTTGACACAAGTCTTGCTAAACAGGTCAGGCTGGCTTTGAACTCACTCCGTAGCCCAGGCTGGCCTTGAACTTATGGCAATCTTCCTACCTCAACCTTCAGGGTACTGAGATTACAAGTGTGTGCCACTGCACATAGCCAGTAAAGCTTGCTTAAACAACAGTACATTCAGGGGGTGGCTCTATTTCATATCATGTGCTTCAACCCAAACCCACAGACATCTGCTTCTTTTCCTTACATCTCTGCTGAAACTAAAGCACATATACCGGTCTATCATCTTGGACCTTAATATTCCATCATCTTATACTACTTAACCAATTATTTTCCCCCTATTATTGTAGTGGAGATTGGACCCAGGACCTCTACACTGAGCTTAATCCCCAGTCCATTTTTTAATTTGATGCAGGGTCTAAGTTGCTAAATTGCCTCCTAGTTTAGCCTCCCAGAATGCTGGTAGTACAGCAATATGCTATCATGGCTGAATTTTTTTTTTTCCTTCTAAACGTTCTTTATTCTCCTTTTTTTTTTTTTTTTTTTCCTTTTTCTTTTTCTTTTTTTGGTGGTACCAGGGATCAAACTCAGGACCTTGCACTTGTCAGGCAAGCACTTATTCCACTCACCTATCTCCCCAGCTCCCAAACCTAGAGTCTTTTTCTTTCTTTTTTGTGGTAACAGGGATCAAACTCAGGACCTTGTGCTTGCCAGGCAGGTGCGTATGCCACTGAGCTATCTCCTGGCAACTCTCCTGGTTTCTGAGAAAATACTTGCATTTCATCTTCTTTTCTAGCTACACACACACACACACACACACACACACACACACCCCAAAGATCTCTCTGTGAAGGTCTAGATTTGAAATACAAGTAATTGCTTACTAGAGCGCTATATGTGAAATTTAAAAGATATTCTGAACTCAACTATTTCCAGTGCTGTCATTTTCATTTTCTCTTTTAAATCTGTATTTTATTCTGTATTCTATGAATCTACAGATTTTCAGAAAAATTTAATCTTTAAGCCAGACTCTAAAAAGTCAGAAAGCTATTCCAAATTCTTCCATTTCTTTTTTTTTTTTTTAAATTTTATTTTCTTAAACCATATTTATTTGTTTGTGTTATGGCTGGCTCAGCCTTCCCTGGGGGATGGGGGGGTCGCGCAGCATGTGGTGCCCGGGATTGAGCCGCGGTCCCTGCAGTGGCTTAAACTTCCCGACACACGCGCTTTAGACCGCTGTGCCATCTCACCAGACCCATTATTTATTACAAAGGCCTTTTGATTTTACCTTTTCTATATCTCCTATAGTCTCCTTTTCTTTCTGTTCTTACTCCTGTTCTTCTTTTTTTTTTTTTGTGGGACTGGGGTTCAAACTCAAGAAACTCAAGACCTTGCATTTGCCAGGCAGGCAATTGTGCCATGGAGCTATCTCCCCAACCTTCTTTGTATTTTTATTTTTTTTAAATGAGCGTAACATATTTATTGAGGGAAGGAAAGCTCCTGTCAGAGAGAGGGACAGGAGCGGGGACCTGAGCCCTCACTCCTGTTCTTTAGTAACTAAACAACAGTTCAGTTTAAGCCTGTAGACACGCTGGCATGGCCTACTATAATAGTCTCAGATTAGTCTCTGCTTCTGGGTTAACTGCCCCAATCACTCTAAAATAACAGGGATCAGCAATCTTTTTCTATAAAGGACTAGAGACTAAGTAGTTTTAGGTTAGTGGGCCACAGGATCTCTGTTGCTGTTCAAGACCATAACTGCTTTTATTTCATTTTTGCTTTGTACAGGTTCTCACTATGCAGATTGGACTTGTAGTGATCCTCCTGTTTTCAGCCACCCTGGTGCTTCGATTACAGGTATGCATCACCACACTTGAACTTGGTCAATGGCTCAGCGTGCCCAGGGGCAGGGCCCACATGGCATGGGGTATTAGGGACCGAACCCCAGTCCCTTCATTGCCTAAGCCAGCGCTTAGTCCACTGAGCTACCATAATGACACATGAATGAACAACTTGGATGTTCTCCAAAATACCATTTCCAGAAACAAGGCCTCTGGTATAGGTTATAATTTGTTAACTCCTATAAAATGCTGTCAAATGTGTTTTTTAACAGTAATTTTATTATATATCTCCTTTTCTATTATATTTACTTTATTTTATAAGGTTATCTGTTTATACCTCTCCTATCAGAGAATAAGTTCTCTGAATGTAGTAATAATATGGTTTTAAAAATATTGATTACTGAGTTTACTACATACTGAGTACATAGGAACGTGCCAAGGGCTTGACATACATAATCCTCCCTAATACTCAACACAATCAGATGAGGGATCCAATATTACTTTACTAATAGGGAAAGTCACTCAGTAGAGTCAAAACTGAAGGTCAGACTCCAAAACTCCTCTTATTATTCCATATAAATCCTATAAATTATGAAATAAAGTATTTTAAAAATCTTAACAATAGATTAGAAGTGTAAAGGGAAAATAATTATATACAATGTTAAGAATTATGTATATGAAGTTACTTCTAAACCTAAAAATGACCTTGTGCTAGTATATACATAATTAGCTAAAACAACTATGATGTGAAAAACACTCTCCCGCTCTATCTTTTCCATTTTCATTCTCAAAGATCTGGTAAGAAAGAAGCAAGAGAACTCCAGAAGGACAGCAGAGTGGTAAGCAACAAAGAAAGAGCTCTCAAGATTTGCTGTCTAGACACTGGAACATAATAACACAAGGAAGAAAACAAGGATTTAAGCAGGTTCTCTGGGCCCAGAAAGACTCTGAAGCAAGAATTGAAGCCCACAGTGAGAAAGAAGAGAGAAACTTCAACAAAGAAAAGGTGGTGAGTGGTGCCTTCTCCCTTAGCTGGGAGGAGTGGTTCAAACTTGCGGGGTGGGAGGAGTGGTTTAAACCTATAGACACTAAGTAAAGAGATGAAGCAGTGCACTGGCTGATGCGTGGAGTGAATATGGCTGTGCCACAGGGGAGCATGACTGGTTGGTGCCATCCTAAAGAGGAGCCAAATGAGCTGGGAACTCAGAAAAACTTGCCTGGGTTCCACCCAGGGCTCCCAGCCGAGTATAAGCCTGCACAGAGTGCACTGACTGCTGCAGGCCGAATGGATCTGGCATAGGGCGAAAAATCAGCCTGAACTACAGGGAAATCAAGGTGCAGAGTCTGAGATCCACTATCCCTCTGTAAAGCTACTGTTGGCTTCCTGGGATGAATGAACATGGATCTGGACTCTGTTGTCTACCAGTGATAGCAGAGACAAACTGCTTGAAGTGGACTTCCCCCTCGTTTTTATCTTCATTGTTTGATTTTGTTTTTATGTGGCTATGAACATGGTTTCTAGTTTTTGGGGGGTTGTTGTTGTTTTTCTTACTTCCTTTTCTCTCTTTCGCTCCAATCTGCTGTACTAATTTACCAAAGTTTGCATCATCTTCCTTCGTTGTCCAGCCTTGCTTCTGTTCTTCTCTTTTTCCATTTCTCCACTTTCTTCCCAATCCCTTTTAAATTTTCTCTCCTGAGGGTAGAACTGGCATACTGCCTTCTTTACTGCATACAATTCTCCGGTTTTAGATATTATATGACCACGAACCTAGTTTGTACGGTTAAAGGTGACAAATTAATGGCTCCTCTGTTTGTCATTTGGCTGTGTTTATATACTACTGTTATTGCTGATCATACCACTTTAGCCAAAGACATAATTGTTCTTATCTGCATTCTTCCAGGTATGCTAAGACTGAGACTGACTGAGAGTCAAAGAAAATACTGTGGGTCAATGCCAAAGAATCAGGGACTGGGCCAAGTAGACAGCCAACATCTCCTTCTCAAAAACTGAAGAGGTACAATCTTGCAACAAACTTAAAAGCCAAAAACAAGTTACACCGAGACAACACCTCTGAGAAGCAGGTATTTCCTAAGGGTTCTAAATGCTAATAATAAAGATACTCATAAAGCTTGTGATTTGCAAGCATCAACTCAGGAATTAAACTAAAAGAAAAAGAACGTGAGGCTTAAATTTAAGATGTAATCCCAGACATCTAGTTCATCAAAGGCAAACCCAGAAAATAATGAGGTGGGGCAATACGAAAGTCACCCACAAAGGGCCAGCCAGATAGCTCAGTGGACTAAATGCCAGATGCAGGGACCAGGGTTTGATCTCCAGCATGTCATCCCGGTCCTGCCACTGGGGCATACGGAGCCGGCGATTGAGGCTGGGTATGGTGGCATAAGCCTGTAATCCTAGCACTTGGGAGGCTGAAAAAAAAAGTTACTGTGAATCTGATCTGTGCAGTGAGACCCTGGAGACCCTGAACTAAATGTATTTTTTAAGAAACTGACCCAAGTGGCATCTCTGAAATGGTAACAACAAAGCAACTAAATGAGGCTCTAGGGAAAAAAAAAATCAAATCAGAAATAATTTCTAAGATACCTGAAGATCGTGTCCATAGTGATAATCATGCTTAATGACTCTAGAGTAAAGATGAAACAAATGACAACCAAAAAAAAAATAACAAAGGAACTTAAGAAAATTATGGAAACCACAAATACTTAGGAAAGAAATGGAATCCATAACGCAGACTCAAGAAGAAACCAACTTAACAGATTCTAGATGAGGCAAAATATGAGACTGATTGGAGTCAATGAAAAAGCAGGAGACAGTACAAATGATACATAAAAAAAAAAAAAAAACATTCACAGATATCATGGCAGAAAACTTCTCTGGTAGGGAAAAAGAAATTGACTTACAGGTAAGTGAGGTACACAGAACTGGAATTAGCCACCCATACCCACATCCACACCCCCCTCTCCCCCCACGCACACAAACAGAGCTATACCCAGTTGTATCAAAGTCAAGATTCCAGGAATTCAATACAAGCAGTTATGGAAAAGAAACAAATTATCTATAAAGAAAAGCCCATTAGAACCACAGCTTTTTTTCTTTTTCTTTTTTTTTGTCTTTTTGAGATAGGGTCTTCCTATGCAGTTCAGGCTGGCCTTGAGCTCACTTTTGTAGCTCAGGCTGGTCTCAAACTTGCACTGATCCTCCTGCTTCAGCCTCCCAAGTGCTGGAATTATAGGCATGCACTACCATGCCTGGCTCTATAGCTGATTTCTTGACACCAACTCTTAAACAACCAATTTAGATTGATGTATCCCACAAAACTATCATTCAAAATTGAAGAAGAAATAAGATAATACCCATTCCTAATCAAACATTACTGAAAATTGGAATAGTCTTTATTACAATCTGATAAAAGCCATCTATGACGAACCAACAACCAACATCATACAAAATGGACAAAAAGTGAAAGCTTACACTCTAAAATCAGGAACAAGACAAAGTATCAACCATCACCATTCTTATGCAATATAGTTCTAGAAACTTTAACCACAGCAATTATACAAGAGAAAGAATAAAAGAAATAATGATAGGCAAGGAAAAAGGTAATTTATCATTATTCACAGATGACATGACACTCTACATGAAGGACCTCAAAAACTCCATCAAAAGACTACTAGATTTAATAACCAAATTCAGTAACATAGCTAGATACAAAGTCAACACTCAAAACTCAATAACCAGGCCAGGCATGGTGGCGCATGCATGTAATCCCAGCACTTGGGAGGCTGAGGCAGGAGGATAAGTGAGAGTTTGAGACCAGCCTGGACTATAAAAGTGAGCTCAAGGTCAGCCTGAACTGCATAATGAGACCCTGTTTCAAAAAGACAAAAAAAGAAAAAGAAAAAACTCAATAAACAGGCTGGTGAGACAGCTCAGTGTTATAAGCACCTGACTGGCAAGCACAAGGACCCGAGTTCAATCCTAGGTACCACAGAGTTCGATCCCCAGTACTGCATGCCATGCTGGCCTGGAACCCCAGAAGCACTGTGCCGACCCCAAAATTGGGCGTGATGGCACACACCTATAATCCCAGTGCTGAGGAAGCTAAGACGAGAGGATCATTATGAGTACTGTGTAGCAAGACCCTGTACCAAATAAATGGATGTAAATTTAAAAAACTTTCAATAACCTTCCTTTATATGAATAATAAACTCATTGAGAGGGAAATTAGGGAAACACTTTTCACAATAACATCCAGAAAAAGACTAAGACTTAAATCTAACAAAGGAAGTAAAAGACCATTATGTTGAAAACTACAGTGTTACAGAAAAAAAAAAAAAGATTTAAAGGGTATCGGAAAATGGAAAGATATCCCTCATACTTGGGTAGAAATAACCAATATGTGAAAATGGCTGTACTTCCACAATTACTATAAAGATTTAACACAATTCTGATAAAAATTATAACAGCCTATCTCTGAATTAGAGAAAACAATCTTAAAATTCATTTGGAACCAGAAGAGACCTAAGACATCAGAGAAATTTGACTAATAGCAGCAAGGCTGAGGCATCACAACCCTCGAGTTAAAATAATGCTACAAAGCTACTGTGATAAAACCAGCATGGTAGTAGCCAAAAAACAGACTCGAGGATCAAGAGAACCTATTAAATAAGAAACGACTTGAGACATCCTTAGTCGCTTTATCGTTGACAAAAGTGCAAAACATGTTCACTGAAGAAAGCCTTAAAAAAAAAAAAAAAAAAAAAAAGATACCCTCTTTAATACACAGTGCTTGAAAAACTGGCTTTGCACATGCTTGAGATTAAAATTATACCCCTATCTTTCACCATGCACTAAACTAAAATCAAAACAGATCAAATATAAAAATATTAAAACAGCAACATTAAATCTACTGGGAGACCCGCCAGGCAGCGCCAGACCCGCCAGCGCCAGACTTGCCAGGTAAGGATCCTCAGGCCCACCGCCAGCAAAGCCTACTGTCATCAGGCAGCGCCAGGCCTGCCAGCGCGAGACTCGCCAGGTGAGGGTCCTCAGGCCCACTGTCAGCGCAGCCTACCATCATCAGGCAACGACAGGCCCACCAGTGCCAGACCCGCCAGGCAGCGCCAGGCCCACCAGGCAGCGTCAGGCCTGCCAGCACCAGACTCACCAGGAGAGGGTTCTCAGGCCCACTGCCAGCACAGCCTACTGTCAACAGGCAGCGCCAGGACCGGCAGCACCAGACCCACGAGATAAGACTTCCAGCCGGCTGCCAGTGCAGCCTACCACCATTAGGCAGTGTCAGGCCCGCCAGTGCCAGGCCTGCCATTTGAGACATCCTCTGGCCCACCACCAGTGCAGCCTATCACCCAGTGCCAGACCCATCAGGTGAGTGAGAACCCCGTCTCCCGGCCTACAAGCAGCTCAGCAGTTCCACAAGCCTGGTCTGAAGGAACAACCCACGGGCACACAGTCCTGCACCAAAGATCACAGCTACTCAGAATGATACAGACAAGGAGCAAAATGCAATCTCAGGTCCTGAGCTCACCTGAAACAAATACAGGAGTCACTACCATACAAGAAATTGGGCATCATACAGCCAAAACCTCTGAATTCGTAGCATCTAAAGTAAACAAACAAATGCAGAAACATATAGAGGAACTTGGATTGGAGGTAAGCTCCGAAGTTAAAAAAGAAATCTTTGAAGCACAAGAGACTGAAGTTAAAAAACAGCTGCAAAAAAGCATAGAGGGAATGAGATCAGAAATAATTTCTGAACTTGAAAAAGTCAGTTCTAAATAACAACTAAAGTAGAACAACTACAAAAAGGTAGAGAGGAAATGAGAACAAAAATAACCTCTGAAATAGAAAAAGAAAGGATAACTATAATGAAAGACTTAAGTAATATTAAAGAAGACATTGATAAAAAATTAGAGGAGAATAGAAAAATGATAGATTCCATGACTGAGCAATATAAGAAAGAAACAGATCTCCTGAAACACTATCAAAGAGATACACAAGAAAATAAAATCTCAATCACAAGCTGGCAAAACCGTATGAACGAAAGTGAAGATAGAATCTCAGATCTTGAAGACACACTCGCAGCTATTAAAAAGGCAAGAAAGGATCTCTTAAAAACAATCAGGATGCAGGAAAAAATAATTCAACACCTGCAAGATGATGCGAGAATCAACAACGTGAGATTAATAGGAATCAATGAGAAAGGAGTCAATACAAATTATATAAATGGAATATGGGCAGAAATAATAGCAGAAAACTTCCCAAATATGAGAAAACAATCGGATATTCAGGTAACGGAAGCATACAGAATGCCAAATAACATCAATCCGACTAAAAACACATCAAGACATATAATAATCAAGATCCCAGAAATCCAGAATAAGAATAACATACTAAAAGCTGTGAGAGAAAAGAAACAGATCACATTTAAAGGAAAACCCATCAGAATAACGGCAGACTTCTCTTCACAAACCATGAAATCAAGAAGAGCATAGAGCAGAGTGCTTCAAGTCCTCCATGAAAACAAATTTCAGCCTAGACTGCTATACCCAGCAAAACTCTCTTTCAAGTACGAGGGAGATGTGAAATACTTCCACGACAAGGAACAACTAAAGAATTTCATGACGTCAAAGCCAACACTA
>PVKN010040771.1:0-10664 GCA_004027915.1 Capromys pilorides
ACTAGATAATGAAATTAACAAATAATACAGATTTTTTAAAAAGAAGATACTACAGAAAGCTTACCTGAGCTAAACAAATTGATACAAAAAAACAAATTGATACAAAACATGAATGACCTAGTTTTGCAAAGAATAAGAGTCCATGTAATGGTACCAAATAGAAATCTAGGCAATAAAAACTGTTGAAAATATAGGCAGCGGAAGTGCTGCCAATGAGGAACATGGCAGATTTGGAAGACAGGGTTGATACAGGTAACCATACAATCAGAGATACCTGAAAAATAGCAAAAGATCAGGCCGGCAAGATAACTCAGTGGACTAAGCACCTGCTTTGGCAAGCACAGGGGCCAAGGTTCAATTACGAGTCCTGCAGGCCACAATGGGCCCACCCCAGGGCAGGCTGAGCCAGCAACAGAGTCTGGGCATGGTGGCATATGGCTATAATCCTAGCACTGGGGAGACTGAAACCAGGAGGATCACCACACGTCCCATCTGCATAGTTAGACCCTGTACTAAAAACACAAATGCGCCAGGTGTGGTGGTGCACGCCTGTAATCTCAGCACTTGGGAGGCTGAGGCAGGGGGATCGGTGCGAGTTTGAGACCAGCCTGGGCTACAAAAGTTAGCTCAAGGCCAGCCTGAGCTGCATAGCGAGACCCTGTCGCAAAAAGACGACGACGACGACTACTACTAATAATAATAATAAATAAAATAAAAAAATCATGGAAAATATATTAACCAAATGGCAGATGATGAAAAAAAGACTAACCAAAGAATAACTGAAATTAGTGAAAAATCAGGGGACAGCATGAATTGCATAAAAAAAAAACCTGTGTAGAAAAATTATACCAAAAATCTTGTATTTTCCATGAACTGAAACCTCCAGTAAATGTGAGCTAAATAAACCTTTCCTTCCTTCATTTTTGGTGTCGCGTATTTGTCTCAGCAATGAGAGAAGAATAACTGAGACACATGGATAATAAGGAGTATGCTGCTAATGAGGCTGTAACAGGGATAATACTTCAGTGTGATGCTGGACACTCAGCTCCTCTACAAATTTGGGAAACCACAGTACACTGAGATCCTTGTCCATCACCCTGACACTCGCATCCCTGGTTATGGGGCATCACATCTACTGAGATTATTGTACCAATTTGAATGATGGTGATCTATGCACCTCTAGGTGAGAGGAGCCTTGCTTTATTACTGAATTATCATCATGATTTCCTAAAGTATCTGATGAAGAATTCGTCAATTTTGTTTAGTGCTGGTGATTATGGCATGGCCCCTCCTGAGTGTCATCAGGAAGCAGTGTGAGGCACACTCACCCGTGTTTGGATCTCTGGGAACACATTTTTGTTCCTAGTCCTCTTGTACAAATGCTGTACTTTGAAGATGTTAGTGTATAACAGAGTTGATGTTTATTTTGTCCAATTTTAAACAAAAAAGGGGGGTGACAGCTCTGTTTTTTCTCTTTCATTTTAAAGTGGCTACCAGTGCATTCAATGATGGACAACAGAAAGACATAGTGTAGAGTGTTTTATTGCCTAGCTAACAGGGTTGCTTTTGGATGCCAGTGATTCTATTCCTTTCACACCATGCACTTGTATGTGCTAATGCTGTATGACAAAACGCTCCAATTCCTGGAGTCAATGGTCCCACTCAATGTATGTCATGGAGCACACTCATCTGTTTGTGCTTGTTTTCTTTGTAACAGTGCTTAAAGAGCCCAGCCTTTGCAAATCCTCCGTGTTGTCCTTTAGTCATTTTATCTTTGCTCAAATTGTTGAAGAATGGTGAATTGTTCCATAATTTCTGTATTTGTGTATACAATGCATGGAAAGTTTTCAGGAAAAGTCAGTCCTTTAGCAATTCTTTTTCAGATCTTCAATAAATTTTTTTCTTTAAATTTCAAAAGAAAAAAGAAAGTTGAAGAGGCCATCAGAAAATGAAAATATATCCTCTTGTTATGGTTTGTGTCTAGTTGTCCCCTCAAAGCCTCATGCAATCATGGGGTGGGGACTTCCAGAGTTTGAGACTTGACTCATGATCCACTGGGATTATGTGTTTTAGTACTGATGGGACTATGAGTCTGAGTACTTCTGGGATTATGGGTGTAGCCTAAGGCAGATAGGCTGAGGCAGAGAGTCTGAATGCAATTTAAAGAGAGACAGAGAGACAGCCGCACGCTGTTGCTCTCTGCTGCCCTGGTTGGTCTACTGCCTCTGTCGCGGTTGTTGCTGTTCCCTGGCCGTGAGCTGGATGCTCTCTGCCCTGTTCCACTCAGCCTTGGGCCAGCCATATATGGACTGAAACCTCCAGTAACTGTGAGCTAAGTAAACCTTTCCTTCCTTCATTTTGAGTGTCAGATATTTGCCCCAGCAATGAGTAAAAGGTAACTAAGACACCTCTGTTCCTGGTTATGCAGAAAAATATTGACAACACAGCCATACTTCCAAAATCAATACAGATTAAATTCAGTCTCAGTGGAAATGCCAACATCATTCTTCAAAGAACGAGAGAAAACAATGCCAAAATGTGTATGGAATCAAAAGAAATCCAAGGTAGCAAAAGCAATGCTGGGCAGCAAGAGAAAAAGTAGGAGGCAGCATGATACTAGACCTCAAGTTATAAGACTGCAATGACAAAAACAGCAAATACAGCACAAAAACAGACATGTGAATCAATGGAACAAAATTAAAAATGCAGACACAACTCCAGGCACATTCGACTATCTGGTCGTTGACAAAGGAGCCCAGCACATATGCTGAAGAAAAATATGCTCTTTAATAAATGGTACTGGAGTGAGGGATGGTGGCACACATGCCTCACAATTGCTGTAATCCCAGCACTTGGGAGGCTGAGGCATGAGGACCGCTAAGAGTTCAAAGTCAGCCTGGACTACATGAGGAGTTCAAGGCAAGGTTGAGCTATGTAGTGAGACCCTATTAAAAAAAAAAAAAAAGACTGGATACCAACACGTCAAAGATTGACTCTAGGCCCATGTCTCTTACTATGTACTAAATTAAAATCAAAATGGATCAAAGCTCTCAATGTTAAAAAAGAAATATTTAACTTGCTGGGAGGTAAAATAGGCAAAACCATTGGAAAATGCAACGACTTTCTAGACAGAACCCTAGATGCACAGGAAATAGCCACAAGAATCAACAAATAGGACCATATCAAATTAACAGCAAAAGGCATAACCAATAGAGTGAAGAGAATATGCTGGAATGGAAAAAAAAATGTCAGCTATTCCTCAGAGGCCTAATATCTAGAATATATTTTTATTATTTATTTATGTATGTATGTATGTATGTATGTATTTATTTATTTATTGTATTTTAGGTAAGAGTCTACAGGGTATTCAGGGCCTCATTACAAGGTCACACACCTATTGATCCACCTGTTTACAGCCTCCCAAGAGCTGGGATTATAGGCGCACCACCACGCCCAGTCTCAATAGCTATCTCAGCGCACCCCAGGGGCGGGGCCAACACTGCAGATCTGGGAATCGAACCCCTGATCCCTATCAAACCCCTGGCCCCTAAGAATGCATAAAGAACTTGCCAGGCATAGTGGTGATCCTGTAATCCCAGCAGTTGTGAGAAGGGGAGGGTGGGAAGGAAGGGAAGGGCAGGGAAGGGAAGGGAAGCAGGGGAGAACTTGCCAGGAGTATTCACTTGCCAGGAGTATTCTCACAAATGTTATTGCAGCACTCAGGAAGCTGAGGATCAATGTGAGTTTGAGGTCAGCCTGGGTTACATAGTGAGTTCAAGACCAACCTGAATTACACAGCAAGACTGTATCTCAAAAATCAAAGCAGGACTAGCCAAATAGTTCAGAAGATTAAAGTGCCTGCAAGCAGGCGCAGGGGCCAGGAGTTCAATCCCCAGGCCCGCCGTGCCAGCCCTGCCCCTGGGGCATGCTGAGAAGGCAATTGAGACTGGGCATGGTGGTGCGTGCCTGTAATTCCAACTCTTGGGAGACTGTAAACAGGCAGATCACTGTAAGTCAAATCTACTAGTGAGACCCTGAACACTCTATAGGTTCTTCCCTAAAATACACATACACACACACACACACACACACACACACACACAGGCACAAAAGCAAAGCAAAGCAAAACAAAAAAGAACTAAAAAAAAAGTAGAAGCCCCCTGCAATAAAAGACCCAATCAAAAAATGGGCAGTTGAAATAAATAAACACTTCTTAGAAGAAGTATAAGTAGCCAATTAAATATATGGAAAAAAACATTTAACATCTCTGGCCATTAGAGAAATACAAATTGAAAGAACACTGAGGCTCCATTTTAGTCCAAAAAGAATGGCTATCATGAAGAAATCATATAACCACAAATGCTGGCAAGGGTGCAGGGGATAAAAGGAACCTTTCTACATTGTTAGTGGGATTGTAAACTAGTACAACCATCCTAAAAGTCACTACGTAAATTCTTCTAAAAAACCTAGAAATTGCATTCAACCTAGTTATTTCCTTGTAGGTGTCTTGCTAGATATCTGAAGACATATAGTGATACACGCATCTCCGTGTTTAGGGCAGCACGAGTCTTGGAGGTGGGCTATCTGTCCATCAACAGGTGAACGGATGAAGAAGATGGGGTGCTTACACACCGTGGAGTGCCACTCTGCCGTAAAGGATAAGCTTGCGTCGTTTGGAGGGAAACAGATGCCTCCTTGAGATCAAAATGTTAAGTGAAATAAATCAGATATGCAGCTTAAAAACTGCATGTTTTCTTACGTGAGAACCCAAAGTATAAAGAACGAATGGAAGGACAGATAAGAGGAAACGTGAGATACAATGTTTTACAAAAGGAAAAAGGACCAAGAGATAGAGAGAAGGGGGGAATGTAGAGGGGAGCCTGTAACAAAAAGAATGAGATATATTATGTACATGTGCCAACTCTCCATGATAAATGTAATAATAGAATAAAAATTATGCATTAAAAAAGAGGCAGTGTAAACTGATGTAATTATTATTATTATTATTTTATTTTATTTTTGCAGGACTGGGGATTGAACTCAGGCCATTGCGCTTGCCAGGCAAGCCCTTATTCTACTGAGCTATTTCCCCAGCCCCAAGATGTAATTATTTTTTGAGACAGGATCTCATATATTTCAGCTTGTCCTTGAACTCACTATATACCCAGGCTGGCCCTTTGAATTCTCTCCAATTCTCCTGTTTCAGTTCAGTTTCCTCAGTGCTGAGATTATAGGCATGTGTCACCATGCCCGTCAGATTTTTTTTTTTTTTTTTTTTTTTTTTTTTTTTTTTTTTTTTTTTTTTGAGACGGCATCTCACTATGCAGTTCAGGCTGGCCTTAAGCTCACTTTTATAGCCCAGGCTGGTCTTGAACGCACACCGATTCTCCTACCTCAGCTTCCCAAGTGCTGGGATTACAGGCATGCGTCACAGATTTGTTTTTAAGAAGTTGGAATCTTGGTATGCTGTTCAGACTGCCCCAAGCTCCTCAGTTTAAGTAATCCTGCTGCTTCAGCCTCTCAAGTAGCTGAGACCTACAGGTAAGAACCACTGTGCATGGCTGAAGATTTTTACAGGTTTTTAACTGATCCATAAAGACATAAAATGCATGCATATTAGTGGCTTACCACATGCTGTCTCTACAAATAGATACTTACATCTGTGTCGTTCATCATTTTTTTGTTAAAAACTTTCAAAACTCTGTAGGCTTTTGGAAAAGCACTGTCCATTATTGTTACCTACACCGACCTTCCTTTACAGCATCCCCAGAACTACTCGTTCTTCTTAACCTGCCGTTTGGTGCCCACTCATCACCTCCCCTCGCCTGCCCTGCACCTGAGCTTATAACCACGATTCAGCTTTCAACTTCAAGGAGATGGTCTTTTTTCAGGCTCTGGGTGTGCAGGTAGATTGAGGTATCTGGTTTTCTGTGTAGGAGTCCGTATTACACTGACCCATGGAATAATACTTGAATTATTATACAACTAGTTACAATTGCAAAATATATGTCATACTTGTTTTCCCTGTGCATATGGACACATTGTTTCTGTCACGGAAACAAAACATCTTGAAAACTGGCCTTTTCTTTAACAAGAATTCATGAATATAATACATAACAGAATCATGTTGAGTCTTAGTGGATCTTTTTCCTTAAAGATCGAAACATGCTTCATCTCCACTAGCTGCTGTGTCAGAGCTTAGCCCAGGGGAGGAAGGGGACTGTGCTTTTTTTTGAAGATAGGATCTTACTGTATAACCGAGGCCATGCACCATCTTACCTGACTGCTGTTAGGCGTGCTTTCTTTTTTTTTTTCTTTCTTTCTCTTTTAAAAAATTTATTGGTAAAAAGTCTATCAGTACACACGTGCAACACACAGTGATTGCATTAATTGTGAGCAGCTGGTGCAGGCACATAGCACATCTTAATTTTTTTTTAACCTCTCCTTTGTTTTTCTTTTAAGAGGTAACATGCTTTATTTTCAAAGATAATCATTTTGAAGTGTCAGTCATTTAATTACATTCCATTTTGCAATTTTATCGTTTGTCTCTCCAAGAGGTACCTCTGAGTCATAAAGAGGGACTTAGCTCCGCAGCATCGCTGTTTACTCGGTGGTAGGCTGGCTTCCTGCTTTTGTGAAATTGCCTGAGCCAAATCTTGATTGTTTAACTCTTTATGTAGAACATGAGAAATTTTAGAATTCTCTTCACATCTAAAAATTCTATGGTTAAGTTATACTATAGTATTTTAAAACATCTATTTTTGGAAGCACAAGATTCCCCCTCCTCACTGTGTTATTTTTATGAAAAATGGATTTATAAAATAGGGCCTTTTTTGAGACTGGACCTCATTTTATAGCTGGGGCTGGACTTCACCTTGAGATTCAGCCTTTTGAGCAACTGAAATTATAATCATGCACCACAAGTCCAGCTCTTGTATATAATCTTGTATATAATATAGTCCGTATATTTTGTCCTCTTTAAAATAAAATCTATCCTCCCATCTATCTTGTTAATGCTTACATAATGCGTCTAATACATCTGAGCATTAGCAAGATAGAGACAGGGATAGAATTTCAGTCTTTATTTTGACCAGATTATGATGCTGTTAGATGGCTACCACAGACATCATTGGTCCTTTTCTGTCCTACAACATGGAGTGTCGTAGAAGCACAGGAGAGTTTCTGGGTTAGCATGACGCACGCGCAGCAGCAGTGATAGGCCTATGGCTGCCCTGATGTCCTGTTCTCCAGGGCAGCTGCTGCTTTCTCCTTTCTTTTCCCCTGATGCTGAAGCTTGAACCCAGCACCTCACCCGTGCCGAGCATCCATGCCAACCTGAGCTGCACCTCCAGCACTGCCGCAGCTTCTTAGGAGCCCAGCCTGTGGCTGCTCTGGGTCTGTGGGAGCTGCCTCTTTCAGTTTTGTTACCTCTACACCTTGATCATAAACTCATTTTTTTAATAGTTATAATGAATTTCTACTGTTTGCAACCACCAGCTGACAGGTGCAGTGTCCCTTTGGGATGTTTTCTGGATAGATTTATGTCTGAGTCTGTTTCATATCACTGTAACAGAATACCTTGAGCTGGATAATTTATAAAGGAAGGGAATTTGTTTTGGTTCTTCATTCTACTCCAAGGTTCAGGGACTGCATCTGGTCATAGACTTCTTGCAGCCACAGTCAGGAAATGGCACAGGCATCTGTGTGACAAGTGACATGACAAGAGGCTTCTGAAGGGTCCTGCCACCTTCCACATCTACACTTACACTGTGGATTTGAGCCTCAACATGAGGCTTTTGTTCTGTTTTGTTTTTGAGGCAAGTCTTACTGTGAAGTTCAGGCTGGCCTTGAACTTGCTATGTAGCTCAAGCTGACCTTGACTGTTCAGCAATCCTCCTGCCTCAGCCTCCGGAGGCCACATGAGTTTTTGCATCAGCAAAACACAGCCATCCATCTGTTGTACATGGACACATCATTTCTAGCATGGAAACAAAATGCCTGAAAAGTAGCCTTTTTCTTTAAAAGCAGTTTGTAGATGTAATGCAAACCACAATCACGGTTAGCTCTTAGATGAACGTTGGGAGTGGCCAAAGCTGGAAATTGTTCATGTGTGTGAGGGCAGGACAAGGACACAGTGAATGAAGCAGTCAAGCCACCTCTGTCCTAAGAAAAGCATCCTGTCTGAACAATCTCAGTCAGTAGTCCCTAGGCAACCTTGTGTCTCACGATACTGACTTTGCAAGGGTACAAATGAATGCCCCTGTTGTTGTTGCTCAGGTCCTTTGCCCATCAGGCAAACAGGCCTGCACTGGACCTCAGCCTTTGTCTCTCTCATCTTTATTTTCTAAATCCTCTGGCTGTTTTCTCCCAGGGACTGCTGAAAGACCAACAAGTCCCTATAAGTAAATCTTTTCTTGAACACCATCTTCTCTAGCTACTGTGATCCACTGGGGTGAAATTTGCTATTTTTGGCCTATTTTTTGGTTTGTCTTTTTGAAATGTAGAACATGCTAGCTTGGAGCTTAATATATAGCTCCGGCTAGCCTTGGACCTGCAGTTCTCCTGCCTCAGACTTCTGAGATGAGAGCTGTGCATCTTGTCCTGTTCTTGAGAGCACTTTAGAATGTTTTGAGCTTTCCAGTGGTGTGGAGCTTCCTGACTTGGTGGACACAGTTCCATGCTTGTATAAAAAGGCCTCAGAAAAGGCCAGCCAGATAATTCAGTGGACTAGAGCGCCTGTTTAGGCAAAGCACAGAGGCTGGGATGCCTCAATCTCTGGGGTGCCATGCTGGCCCCACCCCCGGGCATGCTGGGATAGCAATTGAGACTGGGTGTGGTGATGCATGCCTGTAATCCCAGTGCTTGGGAGGCTGAAAAACAGGAGAATCACTGAGTCCGATCTACATAGTGAGACCCTGTAGACCCTGTGGACCCTGTCCTAAAATATATATATTAAAAAAAAAACAAACAAGCCTCAGAATGGTGGTTTCTACCATGGGGAAGAGAATTGGATCAGCAAGGGACAGAGTTTCCACTTGTCCTGTTTCATTTCTAAAAAAGTGAAATCCTGCAGCAAATACAGGAAACTAAGGCAAGAGAGTCACAAATTCAAGACTATATAGTGAGATTGTCTAAAAACAAAATGAAACATCTCAAGAGTCTTGACTGCTTACTTCTTAGGGAGCCTGGCTTCCACCCCTCCACTTCCAGGTCACTAAGCACCCTCATCCCCAGTGGCTGCTTTCCATCTCACCTCTGTGACACCCTGGTTCAATGTTCGGTACTGGTGAAAAATGTATGTAGAGCATAGTGATATGCAGTCATCTGTTAGCAGATTTCTCCACTCAGTTTGTGCTTTTATGAAACAACCATTGCCCCTATTTTCTTTTTTTCACATTGGAGTGTAAATAATCTTTTATCCTTTTAATCAACATTCCATATACTCACGATGTACAACATGGTATTTTAAAATATATGTACACTGTAGAATGGCTAGTGTAAGCTATTCCAGGCTTATTTCTAGAGGGAATGCTGGAAACAGAATTTCTTTCTTAGCAGTTATCAAGTACACTGTACATTGTTTTCAACTTTAGTTGCTACATTATATAATAGGTCTCTTGAACAAGCTGGTCATCTTGAAAACTGCATCCTTACTGGGTGTGATGGAACACATCTACAATCCCAACACTTGGTAGGTAGGCGGAAGCAGGAGGATTACTGTGGGTTCAAGGTGAGGCTGGGCTACATAGTGAGTTCAAGGCCAGCCTAAATGACATAGCGAGATTCAGAGAGAGAGAGAGACAGAGACAGAGACAGAGAGAGACACACAGAGACACAGAGAGACAGAGAGACAGAGACAGAGACAGAGACAGAGATGAAGTTCTAAATCCTCCCAAGAGCATGACCATATGTCACATTTGCTTGAGCTGGTCAAGATTTATACCTGTTAGTCCTGCATTATTATTCATACCACACCCTACTTGACGATCAAAAGTACTCCGCTTTAACCCTCCAAGCACAACAGAGGATGCCACATCCACACTCTTATTTTCTACTGCAATTTTTACTTCGGTGTTATAGTAGCCAGATGTATGTCTCAGTACATTTCCCTGAGGGATATATGGAGCAAATGCTGTGTTTACACACTTGGTATGATAAAAAGATGTGTGCACATGTACAAATGTGTCAAACCAGGGTTTACACCCCATGTTATACTCTGGGAAACAGTTGTATTTTATTTTATTTTATTTTATTTTGTGGTACTGGGGATTGAACTCAGGACCTTGTGCTTGCCAGGCAAGCACTTATTCTACTGAGCTATCTTCCTGGTCTAACAGTTTTTATATATGAACATCACAGAGGATATAACAGACCCATTCCAGTCTAGGATTTATTTAAAAGGAAAAAGAATGGCACGTGAAAACCAGACTTCTGTGTTTTGGAGGAGGTCAAAAGTGAATCATCGGATTATTCATGCATGGATGATGGTGACCCATTATGGTAAAATGCATGCTTTCATAGCAGAAAAATTGTGTGGATGGATGATGATGATGATCATATGACTTTGACATTGGCCATGTGAGTCACAGTTCCTTTGACAGTAAAATGGAGCAAGCGTCACAACTGGTACAGACACAGGAAATACAGACCTCCTCGATTCAGAT
>PVKN010040772.1:0-10671 GCA_004027915.1 Capromys pilorides
GATTAACCGATATAGTTGTGCAAGATGGAACATATGATTGAATATTACTGCATGCTTTCAAGAAATTTTAGATTTTTGTTCTTGTCTCTTTCTCTTTTATTACCTTTTTCTAAAAAATTACTTTAAAGAGAGTATAGCAATATTTGATAGGACATTAGAAATGGTATACATTTAGAAGACCAAGATGACAGGTATGTCAGGTACAGTTTTCAATAGGAAAAATAGCAGGGGCAAAAATATGCAAGCATATATACAAGATAGATGAGGTGATTGTACTAAGAATTTCCATCAGTTTTATGAAAATAGCAGTTAGTGGGTAGAATTCTCACTTTGACTAACTCTGTATGCAGATAACTGTGAACTAAGCAACTACATTGAGGACAGCAGCATGTAATACAGAAGCTGTGCTTGAGTACCTGTCCTCTTGGTCGTCTAAATGTGCACCGTTGCTAATGTGAAGGAAGCATTCTGAGTTGATGCTGGACATCAAGGCAGCCACTTTGGTGCAGCTGAAAACACCCATGAAGGAGGACTTCCAGAGCTACTTCTGAAAATGGTCAGAACAATGGGATCAGTGTGTTTGTCGTGAGGCAGAGGCTGTTGAGGAGAATGGGAGGCAAGGTGTTTTCTGGTATACTTAAAAGAAAAATACACGCAAAGCTTTTCGGTGGCACTTCGGCTACTGCTCAAACGTCTTCTCTTCTCTCATTGTGCCGCCTCCTGTCGCATTCTGACAATGACTCTGTGCTGGCGTTTCCTCCTCTCCTGCAAGGCCCCAGCTCAGCTCTGTGTCTGCCAGGCCGATTGGGAGGTGCATTTGCCAGGCGGGGCTCACAAGCCCACAGGCGCCCGCACAGCCCTGCGCCCCGGGGTTGGAGGCCATTGATGATCCGTTACCATTTATACCTTTGCAGACATCTTGGCCTTAATTGATGCACAACCCGGACCTGAGCTATTTCATTAAGGTCCAGAGGTGCTCATTAAAAGGAACACTAGGTCGCATGGTAGACGTGGCTCATCATTAGGAATCTAAGAAAGGGCTCTGTGGAACTTGTTATGGAAGGCATTTATAGATTGTTAAATTAAAGGATTAGTGTTGTGCTAAACCATTTTCAGGTTAATCAGTTGTGGGAAGCCAGATTTGATGTTTAAGCCGGATTGGACCATGGTTGTATGGAAAGAAAAGTTATTAAGCTACTTTTGTTTCTAATAAACCATCTAGCTTGCTAATTGAGCATACTCTCCAATTTTGCACTTAACTGAATATGGTCTTTTTCCTGTTTTTTTAAACACATGAGACTAATTTTTTAACAGCTGGATTATAAGCGCCTTTTCACAGGGATACTCCTGTTTTCTGCTGCCCTTGTCCTAAAAGCTTCAGGTATGATTCTACGTATATAGCAGGTGCTAAGAATTTGGTGTTTGAGCAGTGGCTGAATTTTTGGAAGGTCATTGCAATGTATCACCAATATTTTCTACATGTAACACATCTAGTTTATCAACCTTTTGCTGATAATGAACGATCTATACTCGGGCTGTCACTAACAGTGGGGAAAGTGCCACAAGATTCAGATAGCAGCAGAGAGAATAATAGATCTGTTCTGAGCATGGTGCTATTATTACCTGATAAAGAGAGGCTGCCAGCTGCCCTGCAGTGAGTCGAGCTCCTTCGCCTGGAACCATGGGTGTGGATCAAAAGGTCTACACCACTTCTCTCTCATTGGCAATGGCCATCTTTGCCTTTTGGCCGTGTGCATTAACATAGCTGTTAAGCAGACAGAAAAGTAACTAAAAGCCTTATTCATAGAGAGACTAGAGTACAGGAATCTTTGATCATTGGTGGTGGCCAGAGCATTTATAAGGAAAACTGAAGCATGAAGCCCTCATTAATATGAAAATCTCATTAGTGATTGCAAATATCAAGAGATAGAAGGAGCCTTAAACAGAGAGGCACTTGGGCAGTGGGCACCAGGCACACCCTGATATTCTTTAAGCAGGACCTGAGGACCTATTCGGACCTTGTGCTTCAATGTGGACCCTGTGCTTTTTGTTCAGCCTCATAGCCTCCTGCTTTGTCCCATTTCTGCCACATACAGCTCCCGTCCCTGTTGACTCACAGTCACATTGTAAGGATCTCAATTCAGTAGTACCCAGCATAGGTTGATTGCACCCATGCGTCCTTGGCATTTCAGAAGTGATGCTTCCTGCCAGCGGTTTGCAAATGCAGTTCACTTCATAGGACCAAACGCAGAAGGAGCCGAGGCAGTCAGCAGTGCCTCTCTGTGCCTCAGCTCAGGGTGCAGTTTCTTCCAGTGCATGTGTCTCTTGCAGCTAGGAACCTTTTGATTGTTCCCTCCCAGTTGCCTGCTGTTGTTAAGCTTTTTCCTTTCTCTTTGGTCTTGCTCAGGGTGCATTAAGACAGAAGCATGAAAGAAGAGTACACGTGCGCGCGCACACACACACACACACACACACACATATGCAACCTTTCTGCCCAGGGTTAATCTCCTTCCTGGAATTCACACAGAGGCTCAACTTCCTGTTTCCTCCATATCCCTTCAAGTTTTACAGATGAGAAGTAGACTTGAAAAATGTGGGGCAGGGAGATAGCTCAGGGGCACAAGTGCAAGGTCCTGAGTTTGATCCCCAGTTCCGCTAAATAAATAAATGTTCATCAAAAATATTAGGTAAAGATGCCTGGTAAATAGCCTCTTCTCTGCCCTGAATCTAATCATAGTTATTTTATTACAGATAGTTTATAGTATCACATAAGAGAAGGAAGTCCAAGAAATGATGTAAACTTCTATACCTCTTTAGATACTTGGCAATAAACTAAAACATTTAAATTCATTTCAGCTGGGCATGGTTGCGCACCCCTACCATCCCAGTGCAGGGAAGGCTTAGGTAGGAGGATAGCTGTGAGTTCAAGGCCAGTCTGCACTACAAAGTGACCACAATCTAGACTACAGAGCAAGAACTTGTCTCAAAAAACTTTAAAATGGATTTATGTCTAATATTGGTTTTATTTTTTAAGACCACACTGGCTTCTTGTAAATCCCTTGCTAGCAGGTATCTTCTTGCCTGGCTAGCTGAAATGGGATTATTATTAATTTAAAATATTAATACCTGTGAAGATCATAAGTTTGTGGTATAATAATCACTCATTCACATGCTGGGAAAGTACAATCTGATTACAGAAAGACACAACAAAGAAATGCAGTTGCATCATTTTGATGTCAGATTAGCTCACATGTAGCGTGCATTGGTGCTGGACCACACACTCATTTTTTCTAAATGTTACTAGTACTGTCCGCAGCCCATCATGATTCAATGCCTCGTAACCCATATCCGTGCACATCTTCATTCTTTTTTATATACCCTAGCCTCTCTTCTCTGTCTCCAACTCCGGTTATTTTTTAATTAGCAAAATATTTGTAGGGGACCATCCACTCAGGGGCCCCCTCCTGTCTCTCTCTCCGACAGGAGCTTTCTTTCCTTCAATAAATATGTTCTGCTCATTAAAAAAATAATAATAATAATTGTGTGCAATTGGCTATTTTTAAAGCAGTTAAATTGTTGTTTCCTGTAAATAAATGAAATGCTATTCTTAGAGCACGGTATGAGCAACATTTGTTGGCTTTGCGGAAATGTTTTAATGTGAAAGCTGCCCTGGACTTTGTGCAGGTTCCGCTCTGCTGAGGTTCCAGGACGTCAGGTGGCAGCAGCGGGATCACCGCATTGGCCGCCAGTGCCATCCTGAGCCTCCCTTCTAGGGTAATTTCAGCTGTTTAGGGCTCCATCAGCATTTGCTGACTGACCTAAGATTGAGTTCCACTAGTGTGTGTGTCAGCATCACTGACCACTCACTGGGGCTTTGGGTTTGGTAGTGGGCAGTGTTTCCGGTTTTCTCTTACCATTTCTCTAACTGCCTTAAAAAAAAAAGTTGAGTCTGTCTAATCAGCCTGGTTACAGTGTGAAGGCAAAATTCAAAATCATTTTTTTTAAACTCTGTTTTGTAATGACATACATTTTTGTGAGCTGGAAAACAAAAATGTAGGGGCCCAGGAGATAGCTTAGTAGAATAAGTGCCTGCCTGACAAGCACAGAGTCCTGAGTTCAGTCCCCGGTACCACAAAAAAATTAATTTTAAAACAAAAATGTATGATATATATATATATATATATATATATATATATATATATATATATCAGGAAAAATGGACTAGAGATATAGCTGGGTATAACAGTCCTAGGTTCAATTTGCAGTACTGTGGGGAGGGGGCATAGTGGCTATATCAGGTTGTTAGGATTATAAAGAAAAATAAATGTAAAATAAATACAACACTTAGGGCAGTGGTGGCAAACATATGGCACACATGCCAGAGGGCTGTTTCTATCACTGAGAGTTCTAAAGGTTTTGCCATCACTGATCTAGGGTTGTGCTTTATGGTATTAGGAGCATTTTTATACTTCTTAGTGTCCTATAATTCCAAATGTGAGCATTTTTTATTTTATATCAGAGAAAGGGTTACTTATATATTAACAATGCTGTTGTGAAGATAATCCAGACATCTAGGGGAAGAATTTATTTCTTGTGATCTTCCCAGCTTTACTTAAGATCATGTTTATCGGTTCCTTTCATTACATGGCTTTGTTTTTCTTCCGTTCTTTCTTGAAACTTCATTAAAAAAAGAGCAGCAATGTCGTGGCTACTGCTCTGTGACACATCAGTACCCTTGGGTCTTCGGTTGTTACTAGTGAGGAAAATAATAAACCCAAATGAAAACATTTCCAAAATATTCACAGGATTTATGTAGAAAGAACAGCTCCTGTCAATCCAAGGGCCCCAAGGAAGAACATAGCCCTGCTAGACTCCCTCTGGATCTCCTGAGGTTTTTCAGTCCCATCCTGTGAACCCCAAAAACTTCACGATCCCTTCCTCTTGCTGAGTTCTGGGAGGAGCAAGTCAGACTCTTGACACACATGGCCATGCTCTGAAAGGCAGTCACTGCATCATCACCCCACCCACATCCTTTCTACTTCTAAGAACATCTGACTGAGCTGGATGTGGTGGTGCACACCTGTAATCTCAACCCTCTGGGAAGCTGAGGCAGGAGGATTGCAGGTTCAAGCCCAGTGTGGGCAACTTAGCACCTTGGAGAGATCCCATCTGCACACTAAAGTTAAAATCAGTGCTGGGAATACTGCTATGTGTGAAAACCCTGTATTCGATCCCCTGTACTGCAAAACAAAACAAAGGCATGTGAGTGAGGTGCAGATGGCCTCTGTCTCGGTGCCCGGTGCCTCCAGCTCTTGCTGGCTCCTGCTCTAGCAGAGTTAGATCAGTATTGCTCCTCCCAAGGAACAATGCCAGAGCTCAGGCAGCTGACTGCTGGGCCTCCTGCTTAGCATTTCAGGGCCTTTATCCACAGCAGTCATCCTGCACAGTGGCTGAGAAAGAAAATCATTTTTCAAGGCAGATAGATTCAAGGTGGGACTTCAGCCCAGGTGCACTGTGACAGAGAAAGGGAGTTGGTCTTTAAGGCCAGCTAGCATTTAAGCAGAGATCGGACATCAGCAGGGGGAGCAGCGAGTAGCCAAGGCCTTGGGCCCTTTGGCCCATCTTTAGCCAACGGTGGAAGAAAGATATGGATGTGTGAGTGTTAGAAATTGATGCACAAATGCTAGAGGTTGACCCAGGCCATGACCCAAGCTGATGCACCAAAGAGCTAAGAAAGGATCGTAGAATCGCTCTGAGCTTAGCTCTTTGACAGGGAGTGCATTGCCCTTTCAAACTTTTGGGCCTTAGTGGACAGAGACAGAAGGAAAGAACAAGAACCTGTGTTGAATATTGGATGTGTTTGTTTCTATGGGTAGAAGTATTTCTGGAGGTAGAATGGAAGAAGGAGAACCATATAAGACCAATCCTTCTAACACTTTTATTTCAAGCCCCAGAAACAAGAACAGAGGAGTTTTAGAAGATGAGGCCGATGACTTGAAGTTACTACATGGGTTAGCATTCTGTCACTGTGACAAAATACCTGAAAACACCAATTTAGAAAGAGGAAATATTTATTTTGGCTCATAATTTCAGAGCTTTCCATCCATGGTCCAATGGCCCTATGACATTGAACCTGTGGTGAGGCCACACATCATGACTGGAGTATATGGTAGAGCAAATCGGCTCAGATCATTGCAGCCAGGAAGCTAAAAGGAAGACAGCAAGGCCACACCCCCAATGACATCACTTCCTCCTGTGAGGCTCCACCTCCTCCCAGCAGTACTAGGGACTGAGGACCAGGCTTCAACACAGGAGCCTGTGGGAGACACTTACAATCCAAACCATAGCACTCACTATAGTTGGAGGAGGGAAGGCTCCTTCTATGTTTAGTAGGAGTAGGGTGATTTGTGAGTAAGGCTTGTGGGGAGGGGCACAGCAGAGTGCCAGGATGACACAGCTCATTTATTTTACCACATTAGTGAGATTCAGTGAGTTCTGTCACTTGGTAATATCCATTCATCTCAGAGCACGTTTCCCCGTTCTGTAAAAGCCTCTCAGAGTGTGTTTTACAGCTGCAGTATGTGGATTATTGGAACACATGCTGAAGTCCAGGGCACTCCAGATACTGACTCACTGCCCAAATTTGAAAATCTATACTTAGTATTTTCTAAAACAGTGCAAATTAATGTAGTTTTATAGATTTGTGTACTAAGATGTGGAGGAAGTCACATGGCAGCTAATGAACATAGCAGGAAAGAGTTCTTGAGTCTGTTCATTGTGTATTTTCATTATCTAATAGCTTATTCCTTGAATTTGTATGATTTAGGATTAAATGTGCCTATTGGAAGACCCCAGAGATTCGCAGAAATGTGGAATACAAATTTGTATTCATTTAGCAGATGCTGATAGGCATATGAAAGAGAACCTTCATCGTCTGTCTTTCAAAGAATAAACACAACTTACCCAGTTGAGACATTCATCAAAGCTGATCTTTAATCATTTGTGCCCCTGTTTGTAAAATGAACTCTACCACAGCCTTTAAGGCCTACTCATTAACAGTTAGGATTAGGCTCATTTGTGTGTCAGTAAAATGCATGTATACTGAGGTGTGGTCAACCAGTGAAATGAATGTTAGAAGAAAAAGTTAACCCCAGCACTGGATGCACTACCATGAATCCACTGTGAACACACATAGCCTGTCATTCGCTCCAGCTTCTGAGACTGTTCTGGAAGTTCTCTCCCATGGCTGTCTTTCGTGGCTGCCTTTGTGTCCCAAATCAATTCAAAGCCTTTCCTGAAGTTGGAGATGTGCTCTCGTCCACCTTAGCCTGTGACTTTCGGCTCTTCCCAATTTACCATGAAAGGTAAGCATTTTGAATTGATGCAGGACACTGAGGCAGCCATGACAGCACAACCAAAGGTATGCAAGAAAGAAAAGAAGGCTTCTAGAACTGCTTCAGAAGCAGCAAGAACAAGGGGTTATGTGTTCAAAGCAAGGGAAGGTTTTGGGGGATATTAGTGATGATGAGATTTTTATTCACCATATTTTTTGTCAGACATTTATACACTGCAACAGACATTTATTTTTGGCTCACATCAAGGAGGTTGGGAGTAGGCAGACCAGGGTAATATATGTCAGTCACGAAGGCTCAGGGACCTGGCCTCTGTCCCTCTGTTGTGTGGCTTCTACTATATGTACAACATGGATGCTTAAGCACCAGCCTTTACATAAGCATTCCAGAAAGGAAAAAGGGAGGATTCACCCTGTTTTCGAGGACCTTCCCAAGTGGTAATATACCATATTTTCGTTCATGACAGCTGGAATTGACTTTCAGCACATCTAGATGCAAGGCTGCATGGATCAAGGAGGAATCACAAGCCTTTCAGGTGGGCAGCAGTACATCTATATCAAACAGTCAGGGTTTCGGCTTTTAAAGGAGATGAGAATTTCCTGGAATATTGTAGTATGTAAGGATTATCCACTGATTTTTGAGGTCAAAAAGTCACAGTCCCACATTTCTGGGAAGATGCACCCTAGAGGAGTCCCAGTGTGCACTCAGGATGTGCAAATCAGAGAACCCTAAAACTACGCGTCTTTACTACCTCTGCTTTTGCTTCAGACCTATGGTTGTGTTTCCAAGCCTCAGTTAAAATCCTTTGGTTGATTGTGTGTGTGTATGGGTAGAGAAATGGAATCTTTCAGCGAAAAAACCCTGGTAACTCAGCAATCTATAATCCAGCCCGCCCCGTCTGCCCTCTGCCTCCTTCCCCTGGTATCAAACACATTACCCCCACCTGATTGGTGCTCCCATTGGAGCAGTGTGCACCTGTTAAGGTTACTTCAGGTCACAAAGGCTGCTAACAGCTATTGTATTACACTGCAGGATTCTGTGTCCAGACAGATATGGGTCAGGGGAACAAGCTTTCCTTGGGGTTGCTAAGGGAAAAAGTCCTGAAAAAATCACAAATCTCTGGTTTGGCTTCTGTGTGTAAGACTATTCTTAAATGACAAAGATCAAGAATCACACATTCCTGATTTTTTTTAAAGTCTCTTATTTCAGTAGCTAATTAAAACCAAGACTTTTCTATTATAGGCCAAAAACTATTTGAAGTGTTTGTGAATGTATTACGTGTGGGTTGCTTGGATGATTTCATTTATTTTAGTGTGTGTGTGTGTGTGTGTGTGTGTGTGTGCGCGCGCATACATAGTTAAATGTCTCTGGGATTCTTGGTCAACCTACCAATTCCATCAGTCCCTTTTGTTATACTTTAAATTTATTCCTGCTCCTGATTGTAACAAAGGGGTCAGCTGATAGGGTGTCAAACCTAGACTTAGCTGGGAGGCAACTTGGGAATAAATGGGGTCCTCTGTGATATGATGCAGCCGCTTAAGAAACAGCCAGCATCCTGCTCAACTCTGGGAAGGCAAGCTGTCAGAAAGGTGGGGTTGGTCCTGGAACTGGTACTACAGTTATTGTCTGAACAGGTGGGCAGGTCCTGAAATTTGTCATCAAGGTCCCTTGGCCATATATCAGCAAGATCTCATAGGTAGTCAAAGGTTGACAGCTGAAATTGTCTCTTAATATGCTATGGGCCTCACCAAGATTAAACCAGGAAAATAAACATAATCCCAGATGCCGAGAAGAGGTTGGAATGCGTGGAAACTCATAACAAAGAAGTACCAGAGGGGAAATGTCTCCTTCACATTAGTGTGTGTAGGGATCTCTGCTGGACCCACTGGAGGCAGGTGTATACATAGAGATGACTCGTGTACAGGTAGAGGTAGAGGTTGCCTTTTGTGTTGTGGAGAAATAGGAGATCCTTAGTGCAGAGGAGGAGGAGGAGGAAGAGGGGGGAAGAAGGGAGGCGGTCCTTGCTCAAAGGGAGGCCACAGCAGGACATTTGGGCCCAGATGGATTCCCATCGCCCTGTCTCAACACTGCTGTGAGCAGTTTCAGTCAGAATGCACTCTTCGATAGCTGTATGTACTAGGCATTGACGAGAGCCACAAGTGCCATGAGACTTGGGAGAGGTGGCATGTGCCAAGTCCCACCCACTGAGGAGGCTGAAGAGGAGGATCCTTTAAGTCCAGAAGTTGAAGGCCAGCCTGGGAAACATAGAAAACCCTCATTTAAAGAGAGAGAGAGAGAGTTTTGAGGGGCTGGGAATATAGCTCAGTGGCACAGTGCCTGCCTGGCAAGTACAATTCCTGGTACCAAATAAATAGTTTTCCTTTTAGCAGTGGCTTAATTTTCTTCCACTGATGGATCTGGCTAAGACCTAGAGACATCATGTCCACAAATGTCTTAGGGATGTTTCTGTAATAGAAAGCAGAAAGAAGAGAACCCCTTGCCTTTTGGCCTCTTTGCTCCACAGTTCTTAGCATCAGGGCTGAGGAGGCTGACCCTGCTTCCAAAGATACCTGTGTGCAGCTGCAGGTTAGCACCTGTACCCAGAAAGACAGGAGTGACTTATCCCACGGGTGCTGTAGTCTGGGCCTCCCCTGGGCCAGATGACGCCTTGCCCCACCACTTGGCGTAGTGTCTGGCACCTGCGAGGTGCATTCAGTGATAAAACAGTGCTTAATTTACCTATGTAACATTAATTACATTAATGAACAGTGTGGCATTAGTGCTTAGAACTAAGCCTCTTATTTTTTCTGCCATATTTTTGTTTTTAATGTTCTTATTAGTGTGTAATGTGTCTGTAAAATATGTGGCTTCTTTGGAGCATTTTCATCCATGGATATAATGGTCTGATAGTGCTGCCTTCTTGTTACTCTCCCCTACGATCCTCCTTTACTCTCTGCCTCGTGTCTAATAATAACCTCCCTTTTACTTCTCTGCTATCTCAGTTTTCATTTTTGTTGTTTTAGCCTCCACATTTTTGAGAAAGCCTGCTGCTTTTCTTTCTGATTCTGGCTCGTGTCACTCAGTGTGATGTTCTCTGAAGCACACCCTTTTGGTGCAAGTGACATCATTTTGTTCTTCTTCACAGTGGAATGCTACCACTCCCTGGTTTGCATGGCCCACTGCACATCCACTGAGCCACCGATGGGCACCTGAGTCTTTGCAGTTTGTCCCACAGTGCATGTGACATGGAGCTAACCCTACAGGAAGCGGACTCTCATTCCTTTGGGTACACACTGAAGAGTGGTATGTGGTAGCTCCA
>PVKN010040773.1:0-10662 GCA_004027915.1 Capromys pilorides
AGCAATTTAATTGAATTTAATTGAATTTTAAGCAATTCATCAATAATGAATTTTAAGCAATCAAAAAGCTAAAATAATGTTACTAGAGTTCCACAGAAATCAAAGCCTGTGATGAGAATGCCACACTGGTTCCAGAAGCAAACCTGTCCTGATTGTGAAAAAAAATAAACATGAAGTCCTCCCCCTGTGTGTATGGGTGTCTCCAGCCATGCTGCCTTCCCACTCCCTGGACTTTCCTCGCCTGACCTTTTGCTCAGATGCCCTCTTTGTAGGACAGAGCTTGGGGCCACCAAATCCCCGCTCTTCACCTCTGCATAGGAAAAGAAAGCCTACAAGTAGATCCCAGTGATGAGAAAAGAAAAAAGTATTTGTGGGTGGCTAGAGGCCCTTGCAGCTCTTCCTAAGGCCACTATATAGCTCAACGATTCAGCCTTCAGTACCCAGGTGTGCTCTCACGTGACTAATTTATATCCCACTCCCATCTTCAGGGACCTTTCCAGCTGTAAAGCCTCCCATACCTTTAGCTAGTTATCACGCTGAAATAAGAATGAACTCTTTCGGCCCCTTAGCACCACCAATCTGATACTGAGAAAGAATATGAAACAAGGACCCCCACTTGCCTCCTTTTTAGCCCAATAAACAGCATCAAAACCCTTTGCCTGGCCTCCTATGGTCTTGAGTTTGCATCCAAATTCTGCCTCTAACTAAACACGGCCACAAACACCTGACTTTTGTTATCTGATTCAGAAAGTGGATAGAACAGTCCTCCACAAAGAAGTCTTCTGGATTAAATGAGAGTCTACATAAGGGATGCACCATGTAATAGCGCTCACGAGTACATTATGTTGTATTCTCTTCTTTCCTCATGTCTTCCCTTAAAGCATAAACTACCGCCCATGAGATACAATTTTCTTGTTAGAGAGTTCTCAGAGTAGAATGTCACAAAACATGTCTCACTTCACCCCCAAAAGGAATCAAACATGTCAATAGTTAATGGAAATGACTTGAGTCATGCTTTCTCTAGAAATGTCTTAAAGCAAAATAAAAGACATTGATTTTCATGCCAATGAACTTGCTCTTTTAAAAAAAGAAAAGACCTTCCAATGTGAAGCTATCACTCAATATTTGCAGCTGTAATTGTGAAACTTAAAATGTCTTCAGGAAATTGGCAACAACGGGGACCATCAATACCACACAGGACTTGAAGCCAACCAGAAGGTCAAAAGAACACACCTGAATACAAAATTTTAAAAAGTCATTCAGCTGTAGCACCAGAAATAATACCTAGAGAAATCTTGCCCGAACTAAAAAGCCACAGAAATGGTAGCCCATTAACTAGAAAATTTCAGGTATAATCAGAAGCAATCTGAAAGAACACACTTAAACTTCCTAAAATATAATATCTATACTGAAAAATAACACCTAGCACTACAAACATAAAGACAAAATTGAACTGGGAGAGCCACGGATCTAGGGGATAAATATTATATTAGAAGCCTTCAAAGCAAACCATTGTTTCATTTCCCCTAAGATTCATCCCTTCTCTACTGTCCCCCACACTGATTCCCCATGGTTCTAAGCCAAGGAAGAACTAAGTCATAGGTAAACTTAGGTCTCAGACACACAGGTTCTTTGGGCAAGAAGAAAAGCAGTTATAAGGGACAAAGTAACCTCAGCCATCACTCTATTAAGTTAGCTACAGCTCAGATATATTTCTTCTAAGAATTCTGAGATTGCTGGATGATTGCAGGTATGTCAGTAGATCAAATAATATAAACTAACTCTCCCCTAAAAGTCTACATCATGGATATCAGGACGTAAGATAGACATCTTTTAATGATAAGTGATTGTCCTTAATGAAAGGACAGGGTACACTGGCTTTCTTTCAGTAGAATGTTACCATGTATGTCTAAAATATATTGATAAAACTTTTAAAATGCAAACAAACATCAAAAAGACATGAATGGGTAATTATTAAACAAAGGATCAACCTAAGAGAAACTACACAGAACACTTTGGCTTTTTTCCCCTGACTATCTTATGCATATATTTATGGAGATTTAGTGTATCCTTTACCCAGTTTTCCTCAATGACAATATCACAGCCAGAATATTAGCATGGGTGTCATGGTCTGTGTCTAGGTGTTCCCCCAGCGCCTCCTGCACTCATGGGGCTTGGTTCTAGAGTTTGTGATTAATTCACGATCCAAGGCTTGGACTATGGGTTTGAGTGCTACATCCAGCCTGGTGCAGAGAGCCTGAAGGCAATACCAGGAGGAAAGAGACTTGTTCTCTGTAGTCATTGTTGCCCCTTTTCCACTGCTTCTCCCTCTTGATAATTTACTGCTTTGTGCCACCATGATCTGCTGCCCTCTGCCATGTGCCACTCTGCCTTAGAGCCAGCTGAGTATGGACTGAAACCTCCACGAAGTGTGAGCTAATGAACCTTTCCTTCCTTCACTTTGGGTGTTGGGTATTTTGTCCCAGCAAGGAGAGAAAAGCAGCTGAGACAATAGGTATAGTCAGAATAGCAAACAGTTTCATTACCACAATGATCTCTCATAATCCCTGTTGTGGTTTGTGCACAGGTGCCCCCCTCCCCAAAGCCTCATGCAGTCATGGGGTGGCTTCTGGAGTTTATGATTAATTATTGCAGATGTGAGTGCTACACCCTGTTCCTGGGGTGGATAATCTGCGTTCTGATGTGAAGAGGGGAGAGAGGCTGGCTAGCTGCCTGCGCTGCAGCCCTTCCTTTGCTTCTTCTCTTTATTCTATGCCACCTCCAAGAACAGCTTCTCCCTGCCATGTGCCACTCTGCCTTGAAGCCAGCTGCGTACGACAGAAACTTCCATTAACTGTCAGCTAAATAAACCTTTCCTTCCTTCATTTTGGGTGTTGAGCACTTGCCCCAGCAACGAGAGAACAGTAACTAAGACAGTCCCCTTTTAATAACCACCTCAGTTCTCTCCTATGCCTTCCTCTTCCAAATTCCTGTCAACTTTACATCTACATAAATCTGCTTTGCTTTGGAAAAAGTTGTCCTTTCAACAATTTTATATAAAGTTGAATAACACCGAATGCAGTCTTCGACACCAGTTTTTTCTGCTCATCCTAACTCTTTGGAGATTCCACTGCGGTATCAATAGTTGGTGCCTTTGTGTTACTGAAAGCACTGTGGTACAGATGCACAAGTGGTTTTAGCCATTCACCTACTAAAGGACCTCTATGTTGTTTGTACAGATAAAGGTTCTATAAACACTCACGCTCAGGTCCTCATGTGCACCACCAGTTTTCATTTCCATAGAAAAATATCTGAGGGCATAGGTGCTGGTTGTTAAGTTTCTGTTTGCAAAGAAAGCACAAATCTGTTTTACAGAATGGCTGTTCCAGGGTGCTCTTCCATTTTGCCATTCCCACTGTCCGTATGTGAGTGACACCATTCTGCTGCATTCCTGGCAGCAACTGATAGAGTCATTATTTTTTAACCAATCTGATAGATGCCTCAAGAGTGGAGACTCAGGGCTGGGGAGAGAGCTCAGTAGAATAAGTGCTTGACTGGCAAGTGCAAGGGCCTGAGTTCAATCCCTAGTTCCACAAAAAAAGAGAGAGAAACAGAGAGAGTGGAGACTCACCCATAATCAGGGCCAACACTGGAAATTCAATTCAGAAGCTTAAGTACCACCATGCTTTTCCCTAAAATCTTATCAGTGAAATTCAGAAAGCTGTACTCTTAAATTATCAGCAGATTTCATTAACTAAGAATAAACAGAAAGGATGTAACCCAATTTCACCTAAAATATTCAACCAGAAGCATAACATTTTTATAATATTTAATGCTAACTTGCACTAATTCTCACTATGCTGATTGTTTTAAGCAAGAAGTTTTATCCATGTAGAGCTATTTGATAGACCTGATTAAATAATTCTTTGTTTATTTCTCAATAATTAATAGATATCATATTAATTGGCCATTAGTTACACCTCAGCTCTATTTCTCTTTCTACACCTGCAGATTTAGGTCCTTTCAAAAGTTATTCAACCTTAAACTGTGTTAACACCAAGTCAAGCCATCTAAACCAAAGAGCTGTATCTTTTTACTGGGGGAGGAAGCAGTATAAAGTCTCTATGTTTTCTCTCCAACTTTTAAATACACATTTTTCAAAAGCTTCCTATCTCCTTGGAAAGTCTGAATGTTATTATAACCACTTTGAGAATGTTATACAGAAAACTGTTTAGTAGACCCTACTAGATCCTTCTGTAGGGAAGGTAGAACTTTACCTCTACCATTTTACAGACCTATCTGAATCTCACCACTAAACTGACATAAGGCAGATTAATAAGAGAAAATATGCATTTTACATGACAGTGTAGTACTGAAAACGAAATGGAAATCCAAAGGAACAGAAGAATCTAAGTGTATTTTTACATTAGGTTGAACAAAAACCAGTAAGCTTAAGAAAGTAAATCATATGGGAAAAAGATATAAATTATTTTAATCAGGTCTGCTTATAGAGAATTCTCTTGGCCAGGGCCTCCAAAAAAAAAAAAAAAAAAAATGAAAGAAAGAATGTTTCTTTCAATTTTTTTCTGTTACAAAGAGTTTCTTTCACATGGGAGCTTTATCTCTTGTAAGGAAGAAAGGTGGGCGTTAGAATGTCCTTTTTATACTTACTATTAAAGTTCTTCTGGTGTAAAATAATCCTCGTACCACAGTGGCATACTTTAGGGTGCGTTTTCTGCCACTTATGCTCCCAAGGCTCAACACAGGCACAGCTACACCCCCTCCTGTTCCACAATCGCTATACGACCAACAGAAATGTGTGCACTCAAGCCAAGAAAAGTCTACACAGCATTGTTTTACAGCAGCATTATCTATAAGAGTTCCAAGCTGAAAATAACTTAAAGGCGTCCCCAAAATAGAAGGTGCACTTAACCTACCATGTGTGAAATATAGAGTGGAAGGTTTTACAGCACTGAATATGAATAAACCAGTTTTACAGACAACAATATGGATGAATATACCCAATATAATATTTGCTGAATTCAGTCATTCAAACAATACAGTCTGCATGATTCCATTTATATGACGTTCAAAAACTGGTGAGATTATGTCACCACTGTAGCTATAGTAACTGGAAGAAGGTATCAGGAAGATTTCTAGTGAACTCCTAATGTATAAGACCTTGATTTGCAAGGAAATTAAGTGGTGCATGCATAGCTTGACAATCCAACACACTGAAGAAGTGATGTCCACATTAAATGTAATCTAACAAATTAGATGGCTTTTAAATGATGGTAATGATACTGATGAGATGCCAATGATGGCCATAAGGATAGAGGTCTTTTCCTGACCTAGAGTAAGGTCACAAGTCATATTACACAGAGGTTCTACTTTTCTTAGGATGCTAGAATTTAGAGTCCTAAATTTTGCACAAAGTTCACAGGCAGAATATATAACCTTAGTCACTGGAAGACTTGAAAATGTTGACCCTATTCTGCATTGTCTAGAGACCTAGGGAGCACTAATGCACAGAATGTAGCTAAGTAAATAGGAATAACCTGGGGAAAGTAGAATTTAGGGAGGTTTTATGAGGTCTGTGTCATTCTTTCTGAGAAGCACCTACTTTGCTGGCTCTCTAAAGGAGAAAAGCAGAGCATTGAAGGTGGCAAATAGCTGAGCAGTATGTGACCACACTGCTGGTGAGTCTCCAGTGGGTAGATGCCTGCTGTGCAGAATACAAACTTCCCATGGAAGACATCCTTGATCTGCTACTCTATTGCTACGACTGCTCTGAAAACTTAACGAGGACTCAGTTACGATGGTTGAGCCCCTTCAGCCATCCTACAAAAATGTATGACATAGTTTCTGGGTGCCAGGTATTGTGTTATATGTGGGAATACAGTGGTAAGCAAGAGGGACGGAAAGCCTGACCTCCAACAGGGCCACAGTATAGCAAGGAATACACACGAGTAAGACTAGCAAATGCTTGTACCAGTGGGGACACATGGGAAAGACAACAACACAAACGTAGCATCAGCAAGGGAAATGGTCCAAGACTTTCTGCCAACTGCAAAGAATGCTCTTGGAGTTCCTCCAAAATAGAAGGAACCCAAAGAAAGGCAAAGCCACAGGACAGCACAAGTGACCTTTCCAGAAAGGATCAGCATGAATGGTATCCACAGATAGACTAGTGATATCCCAGGAATATTGAGTATGGGACCACACCAGCAGGGGGAACTGGCCCATCAATACAAGCCTGGCAGAGATTGTACCATTTTATGGGAAAAAATTAAATTGAACAATGGTGTATGTGGTATTAATATTTTCTTTCAGTGAAAGTTCTTTCTGAGATATTTGAGTCTCTGTCCATCAGATTACATGCAACAATTTCCTGTGGAGAAATGAGCCTGGTGAGGCACCTAGTCAGAGTAAGATTAACACCTTAAAAAGATGGGTGGGTCCAGAACAGGATGTTCCTTTCAACACAGCCGGCATGGAGTCCCTCACCCCCACTGCAGTCACATGGTATAGCCCATTAATTATAAAGATGAACAAATAATTTGTTTCTCTGCTTTAGCTAACAGATTATTATGCATTGCGATTATGTGCTAAGTACCAATTTATATTCTGGGAAGAACTAGGAAAACGTATAAACAAAGAGGTTTACAACAGGTTACATAAAAAAGGAGAAAAGATACATCCCAATCATCTGAGGTTTAAATCTTGGCTCGTTTCTTCCTAAGTCAGTGATCAGTCACTTAAGTCCATGAGCTTCATTTTCCTTTCCTAAAAAATGTGAAGCTATACTGCTATGAAGTGCTATGTAGGATGAAATGAGATCATGTGTGGAAAACATCAAGGAAAAGTTCTGCCCCATATGTAGTGGTTTAACATGACCCACTGAGCCAAGCCATGGTGACATACACCTATAATTCCAGCACTTGGGAGGCTGGAGCAGGAGGATTAGTGTGAGTTCGAGACCAGCCTGGGCTACAAAAAGTGAGCTCAAGGCCAGCCTATACTGCATAGGGAGACCCTGTTTCAAAAAAAAAAAAAAAAATGACCACACTCACACATTCATGTTTGACCTTTCTCTTCTCTTCATATCAACTTCCTCCCTCACTGGGATTTGCAAACTCACACATGGACACCATGACATGGAGCCTAGTTTAGGATCATTTGGGGTGGGAAATTTCAGGGTTCATGAAGTACCCTGACCATCAGTGCAGACAGGGAATGGGGAAATAAAACTTCCAAGACACCCAGAATCCATACCCTATGGGAAGGGTGACTCTGTAGGAATACATTTGGAGGCTTCTGAAATCCTTTTTGGTTAGACAGAGGAAACAGTTGCCCGGGTCTAAGGACAATATAGCTTAGAATTAAATGTCACATGAATTCAGAATTTCTAAGCAATAGCCTTTCTGCTGTGCTATTTTATTTCTTCTACAACAATCTGCTTCTTTAAACTACCCTGATCCTTTAGCTTTTTATAAAAAAATGTATTTGGCACAGGATCTCACTGCACAGCTTGGACTCATAGTGATCCTCCTGTTTTCAGCCTCCCTAGTGCTGGGATTACATTCTTGAACTCAGTGCACCTGAGTGGGGCCAGTATAGCATGTGGTGCCAGGGATCGAACCCTGGTCCTTGTGCTTGCCTAAGCAGGTACTTAGTCCACTGAGCTATCTCGCCAGCCCTCTCTTCTAGCTATTTTACAAGAATGCCACTCATTTTCCTGTCTTTCCTTAATTTGAAACTCACCCTGAATGCTTAATAAGCCCGATGTCGTAAGGTCCCTTTTTATTGAGCAGTGCATCCACATCATCTTTGGATACAAGAAATAAAATCTTACCTAAACTGCATTCACTACAGTTGCCATTAAACAGTGTGTGGATTTCAGTAAATATTTCAGTAATGTTAAATGTATTTTGTGCGACACAAATTTCAGAGGTGGTAAAAGTTCTATAAATCTAAGTTTAAGTCCAAAACTTGGAATTCATCATATGCACCTGAGTCACTTAAACAAAAGACCCATCACTCCATCTTGGAGAGGTATGACTCATTAGTCAGGAGGAGGAGGAGGAGGAGAGTAGCAGCCTTCAACAGGGAAGTCACAGTGAGCTCAGAAGCTGCAACTGTGTCATCAGAAACCAGCCGCAGGGTCCTGACATCTGGGGACTGTGCAAAGCTTGGTGCAAGCTGCCCAGGCTGTGCTGAGGGTGAGGTCAGCTAGCGGCGTGGCCGGAAGGAGAGGATCGGCTTCCCCACACAGTCACCAGGCTGAGTTCTCGCCCCCGCACACACACCCCCCTCCCGCCCCACCCCACCCCTGCGGGCTCATCTCCACGGTCAGCCATTCAGCCAGTGCGGCCTTGACTGGCTCTCCTCACTGATTGACTCCAGGGCTCATCCTTAAAATACAGAGGCTAAGCTGCTAAAATAGTCCAAGGCTAAAAGCTGAAAGCATTTGAAAGACGCATAAGTGCACCTGGGGCTTCAAGGCCTCATGCCGCCCAGCTGGCATCGTTGCCTGCCCCGAGCTCCTTCACCCACTCCCGTGATGCACATCTGTGGCCTGCCCACACCACGCATGGCTGTGAACAGAAAATGTCTCGGTTCACCACGGGCACGGTGGGCCTGGGAAAGGCCTCTGCTGCAGCTCTGTCCTCGGCGTGGGCTCCGGACCCTGTCCGGCCTGAGGTAAGAATGAGAACAAGGCTGGCTACTGGCTTCCGAGGTTCCCAGGAGGAATTCGAACTCTGAGGCTGACCTGCTGCTACGTGGCCTAGGCAAAGGACCATTTATTCTGAGAGCCTCTGCTTTATCTCAACACATTCAAACAACCAAAGAAGAGTCTAATCTAAAGAACAGGACCTGAGGCCCTGGGGACAACAGAATCTGCCTCTCGGTGTTCCCAGAGCTATACAAGCAGTCAAGGTCCTTACTTGTTCTTTGTATGATTAGCACAGTGAACGCTGCCCTCTCGCCTGCTTGTTTTTCTCCCCACCCATTCTAGAATATTCCCATTAACAAAAACAATAACTAATGACTGATTATTCACTTCCTGTTTTCTTTACCTTTCTTGGCTGAATGATATTACTGTTTCATTTATGCAATAAAAACTTACAGATTTTTTTTTAAATCAGGGTCCTTCCATACAGCTATCTCCCCAGTACCTTTTGTATTTACTTTGAGACAGGGCCTTGCTAACTTCAGGCTGGCCTCAGTCTTTATTCCTCCTGCCACAGCCTTCCCAAGTGCTGGGATTTCCCACACATGTCACCACCCGGGGCTTCAGAATGAATTTTTGAAACACTAAAAGGAATGAAAGGAACAGAAAAAGAGCACGGTTTTTATATCTAAGCTTCGTGTATAGTTATAAATGGAAAGAACACTAAACTATAAATAACAGTATGAAACGGACTCCAAGCTCTAAAATGAGCGGTTTAAACAAATTCCAGAAACACCAAGGTGCAAGAAATTAACAGAGTAGTTGGGGGAGGTCTGCGGAGGAGAGGAGAGGCCACGTCCACAGTTAGTACTTAAACTGGGGGAGGGGGAAGGCTCTAAGGGGCACATCTTGCCCTTCTTTATGCAATAGATCCTTTGTAGACAGCACTTCAAAATACAAAATAAAGTCCATGGGATTACAGAGGAAATGACTCCAGTCATGTCTGCTGCGGTGCCTATTTCAAGAGCATGAATTTGTTCCCATGCAATTAGTATATTAGGAAATAATCTGGACACAACACAGATTTCGTGTTTCTTGGCACATCACCTCATTATAAGAATGAAAAAACTGCACCCGTGAGCTAAGCCACGTGGAATACAAATAGTGCACAAATATCAATAGAATACAAATATCTCAGATGTCTACCAGCTTCTTCAGTTCACTTAGCATGTTCTCAGATGCATCTGTCCACATCTGTTACAAGAACTTTCCAACTGATTTTAAATAATCTCGCATAGTGAGTCAGAAGTCTGATCTATTTCCACAAGCAAACTTCAGGGTTTTCAACATTGTAAAATCTAACCCAATGGACTTTGTTTTACATTTTTAAGCGTTAGCGGCAAAAGATCTAGTGCATGAGGTATATATTTATCCTAGTATTTAGGCATTTTTAACATATACGTATTTTATGAGAATCCTATTTTTTATAATTGAGAAAGTTTTGCAGTGCTATGTCCCCAAATCCATTTTCCCCACAATTGTGGCCACTTTTACTGTGTTATTTTGTATAGCTAGGGATTTTTCAGAGACAATTAGTTGTGATATAGAAGAAATGACTGTGTAAGCTTAAAATTTTAAAAGACAAATTCAACAGCTATGGCTGGAAGCTGACCACATAAACTATCACAATTCTAAGAGTGGTAACCACAAATGATATATAGAGTTATCTATAGTTATAAAATGAAATAAGAATGCTGTCATTTCTATCTGTGAAGTAACAGGTGCTGCTACTTCTTCTGTTTTTTTGTTTGTTTGTTTTTTTCACCCACAATGACAGTTGGAGAAAATGCTACATTTCAGTTAGACACACTGGCGATAATAACAATATAATGTTATATCCAATTTCATTGATATCCTGAATTCTATTCATCAGGGAGAGATGCCCAGGACAGAAAGTAAAATAGATAAGAATGGAATGTGATATGAAT
>PVKN010040774.1:0-10671 GCA_004027915.1 Capromys pilorides
TTATTCAGTTATTAACTTCACACGCTTGGGGAGATGCATTAAATGCCGACCTGTATTGAAGATTTGAGGATTATTCAGGCAGAAGATGCTATCGAAAAGTTTGGATGGCTCTGCAGGCGATTGGAGATATGCATGACAGTTTGGTAAAAACCACGGAAGGCTGAGGATTTTGTCCTATCCATTCATGGCTGCTTATAAATTCCATAAAAGAGAAATGAATTATGCATTCTTGGGTTTACATAAGGTCACTCAGTGAACTTTGACCCCTATCTTTTCTCATTTGGCTCAATTATTAGATGAAATGACAAATTTGATCTCTTTTCAAATTATATTAGAAAGGGTCTCTTTATTTTACCCTCTAGCAGCAATCAGCTGACAGAACTGGGCAAGTGCATTAATTATGATTGATTTAAAGTGTCTATAAGGTGATTATTTCTAGACTTCTACTCCCAAGCCAAAGCCTTTTGACCTATTTCAGGCCACCCAGCGAATTAATCCATAAGAAGATTTAAAGGGGAGACTGTTCGGGATGGCAGTTTCCCTCCTGTATTTGCAATCAAAACAGTTAAGACACTGAGCAATCCAGACGGATTAAATTACTGGAAGACTCCATGGTGAAGACATTTAACAACCTGACAACTCAGCCTAAAAACATCTTGTGCATGATAACCAAAAATGGCACTGAATTAGCCCCCAAAGAGGAAAAGACTCCTAATGTTCTCTGCTCTGAGCCTAGCAGGAGAAAAAATGCTTTTATAAATTTGTGAATTTGTCACCATTGCAGCTTCAGAATAACATGTCTGTTGTTAGGACATTCAATCTCCCTCTTGCTTCTTTCCAGCAGATTAAAAATGACAGTACTAATTAAAGATGTAAAGAAAAGAGACCACTGTCAGTTGCAATGTATAGGCCTGAATTATAATGAGGCTCAGAGGAGAAAAAGCGGGAAAAGTTGGGAAGGCATCGTCGTTAGGAGTTTACTTCTAGGTTTAGAAAACATCCTGAAGATGAATTCTATTTAAAAAGAACTGTTGTTGAAACAAAACTGCCATCTCTGAACTATTAGATCTCAGAATGATCTAAAGGGAAGAATCTAGGAGGGGGTGGGACTTAGCTCAGGGGTAGAGCATGTGCCTAGGCTACGTGAGGCACTGGCTTCAGCCCTCAACCCCAGAATAAGCATGCCCATGTGGTAGTGGTGGTGTGGGGGGTGGTGTCCTAGAAACGATGCCAGAAAACCAGCTAACTAATCTCTACTACTTTCATCCAGTGTCCAGTAAAGAAGACCTAAGTAATTCTGTCTAAGGTTCTCACAAGCTGTGTGACCCATGGCCTTGACTGCCCCGATTGGTGGTTTTTTTTGTTTTTTGTTTTTCCTATGAGGTACAAATCATACCTACCTTGTTAGAATTGTTGCTGTGAGAGCTAGAGGCTATATGTATTTACAGGAACAAAAATCATCTGTTGCTCTTATTTATTTATCATTATTAGTAGGTATTTGCAGAACATAAGGTTGCATTCATTGTAGCGAGTTGGTCACTGCACCTAACACGTCTTAGTTCGTTCTACTTGCCCTTGCCCTTCCCTGCCTCCCACATCCCCTGCCTCTTGATTCCCTTCCCATTTATAAAGGCTCAATCTCCCTATTTCGTATTTTCTTTTATTTTGCCCTTTAAAGCCTTTATCTGTCTTTATTTACTTTGCATTTCTCACATAGGAGAAATTATGCAGTATTTGGACTTCTATGTCACATTTTTTCCGCGTGTCACTATATAACCTCCATTGCTATTATGGGTGCAGGACATGAGAACTGAAGAATCTTTTGTTTTCTGAGCACAAACAAAATGTCTGTTCTTATACTTGAAATAGCGTTATGTGGCAAAAGGGGAAAGAACCTGGGGGTGAGAGAGACAGAAAACTTAGGGCGGGTGAACCAGGAATTGGATAAAGTGGTACAAAGTGGTGTCACAAAAGAGATTTGTTAAGCAGTGGACAAAGAAGTGAAACCAAGAGGAGAAAAGTGGACCTAGGCGCTGGAGGACCAGTAAGAAGTTCTTCAGGATTGGCAATGGTCCAAGTACGAGTCAAGGGATAACTAGCAAGTGGGTTCTGTTATGAAGAAGTGTTGCTCCCAGGGTAACTATGGCCATCATGACACCGCTATACTTCTCAAAATATGTCCAGGGGAGCCACGTCACTCGAACACGTAGGGCAGGGAGGATCCTGCTGCCAGATCCTCAGGGGCCAGGGAGGACAGCCTCATGCTTCTTCTCTCAGCCTCCACCTGGAGAAGGGGAACCAAAACTGAAAAATAAATAAATAAATAAATAAAGTCCCTTTTAGCCTTCATTATGCTTCTAAATGCCTATGAGTTATTGTCATATTTGTAGAGGAAGCCCTGAGTTTTTAGCTATGGACCCAAACATTCTCAGGAACTTAGCAGGTTAACTTAAATAAACGAGACAGATAAGCTAAAAAAGAAGGAAATAGTAGAGACTATGCCCAAAAGGAGAATACATGAGTGGCTTAAAACTGTTTAAATCTACTTGTTTTAGTAAAATCACCTTATGGGTCAAATTCTAGCCTCTGAAGACCAAGTTGGCTCTTGATCCATAGAGGCCCAACATGGGAGGAACCTGGTTGCTTCTTCTAATGCTGCAATTTATCCATCTCTCGCTTTCACCCTGCCGACTTATAGACAAAACTGGCAGGTCATTTGCCTACGGAGAAAGCAGTTACACTGAACTGAGTGACTGTGAGGCAGCCACGCTGTCATTATCCCGAGGCCTGGCCATCAGTTATAGAGCTAATAAGTACAAGCAGCGCATCAGGGCGGACTCGGGCCTGCTCGCAGCTCTCAGATGATGACCAAAGCAGGAGCACATGTGGCCTAAGGAAGCTGAAACGTAACCCAAACAGGCCCTTGACCGAGCACTTCCCACAGTAGATAGCAGGACACAGAAAAAGCCTAAGGAAGGAGGTGGCGAGACAGCACTAGTGTTTCATCACTCTCAGACGCAGCTCCAACCAGAGGCAGGCTGAGAGGGACTTAATCCTGTTTGCTACTGAACTGAAAAGTGATGGCCAGGCCCCATAAGGTGACCCCCCTTATGCTTGCTCACTATAGCTACCTGGATACGAGACCAAGTATCTAAATAAATAGAAGTAATAGGAGCCAGTGCTACTAAGCACTTGAGAGCAAACAGGCTTAGAATTCCTTCTAGGAAAATTCTTGAGCATCAACAGTGAGATAAAGAACTGCTTCCAGGCAGCTACCCGCAGAGCTCTCTGTAAGTCATATAGACAAGGTGGAGAGGAGTAGGCTCCAGGCCGAGCAGGGCTCCTCTCCAGAGCTGGGAAGGATGGAAGGCAAAGCTCACCCAGTGACTGAAAGAAGTGCTGAGAAAGGCAATGACAAAGGGCCTCTCTAAGCTACGACAAACTAGTACCTAATTGTTGTTAAGCTCTCCCAAGATGCCAAGTAACATCTAGAATATTTCAGGTGTCTCAATTCACTGAGAACAGCATGAAGTGCAGAGGGGCAGTACTAATATTACCTGGATTTCATAAATGAGAAAAAAGAGACAACTGGAACTTAAATCATGCTGTGGCTCAAATGTGTCCCCCAAAGGTCATATGTCAGAAACTCAATCCCAAGTGCCACAGCGTGCAGAAGAGAGACCTTCAGCGTTAGATGAGGTCATGAGGTCAGAGAACTGACTAATGCCATTATCACTGGAGTGGCTGCAATATCGCAGGCGTTCTTCACAAAAGGATCTCTTCAACCTCTTCTCTGCTCTCCTCTTCTCTACTCTGTTTTCTTCCTTTTCCTCCTCCTTTCTGTTCTCTCTCTCTCCCTCACTCCCCTCCTCTTCCCTGTCCTTTTTGCTATAAGATGAGGCAGTTGCCTTGACTTTGTACTCCCTTGCCTACAGAACTGAAAATCTCTCTTCTTCATAAGCAACCCCAGAGCAAAAAGTGCGCTAAGGCAATTTACTTGTACAAGGCCATGGAGCTAGGAGCTGGCAGAGCACGGTTAACAGCCTGCACTTGGGCTCCAGACCTTGCACTTCCAACTCCCCCTAGTCACCCCTGGAAGGGCAGTGTGTTTGCCCAGGCACTGCTGAGCAGAGGATTTAGCATGGTGGCTCAAGACATAGCTGAAAGCTGAAGGAAAGATACTGAAAAGTAGCATCAAAGCTGGACCAAGTGGACGAGCGCAGGGGCAGATGTGCTTGGGTAGTGAAGCTGGCATCCTAAGGAAGGAGGGTGAGATTCTTCAGAGGAGAAACCAATTCCCACTAACCAGGAGTCATTTCCAGTCTCCCGGAATGAACTCTTCCATTAGATAGGTCTGTGTCCTGAGCACAGTCGTAAATATGAAAGGGCCAGGACCTTCAGAGAAGGCCAGAAGGCCACAGCCCTGGGAGAGGTCACTGCACTCAGTTTGCCTAAGTGAGAGGCTCAGTGCAAGCAAGCTGCAGCATCTAAGGCAGAACGACAGGAGCACGGGAGTAAGGAGCAAGCAGCCCCGCACGTGGGCGTGGGAGGCAGCCCAGCCGGGGGCTCTGGACACAACATCTTGTTCTGTTTTCTGATTTTCCTGAAGTTTGTGCTACCAGTTAGAGGAACTCAAGGATGCTTGGCATGGAAAACCTTTTGCCCATCACAGCATTCAGCAAAGAGACTGCCTGGCAGATAAATACCAGTGCTGGGCAGGCAACGGCTAGGTCCTCATCCTCTGCAGCCTCATCGCATGGGTAGACAGACACACTCTCAGTGAGTGTGTATTTTAACCCCAGGCTTTGATAAACATCTCTGGCTCCTCTCTTCCTCACAGGCCAGCTCAGGTTCTGAGGAATGTCAATAAGCCTGGTGCTTTTCCTGGAAGCCATAAGGATGAGAGAAAAGCAACAAATAGATCTTCAGTCATGGGGAAAAGATACTAAAAGATCCAAAAGATAGCGGAGATGCCATCCTTTAGAGAAGAATGACTACAAGCAATTTTATACCTGTGGGGCCAAGTCTGGAGGTATTTGAAGGAGAGGAATGGGAGGGACAGATCTGTGGCCCATAGTATCCTGCACCTACTAGTAGCAGTAGTGTCTTCTTTTCTTTTGTAGTAAGTTGGTAAGTGATCAGCTCACTGGGTCGGCCTGAGTCCCTCTCCAAGGTTCATTCACCAAGAGGGAATTGTCATACAACAGACATGTGGACAATGCACAAGGGACTCATATCTCAGGTCTGTAGCCCTTGAAATTCTGATCAGGTACTTGAGTAGCTCAAGGAGAAGCCAGATCTAGCCCCTCCATTGCCTTTCCAATGGCATGCAGGAGTGGCAAAGATGGGGGACACCTCAGATTCCCTTCTCTGTTGCCAGGTGGGGAAAGATCGCAGCATCTAGGGGCAGAAGAAGACGTAAATGAACCCCTGGTGTCGGATCACAAGGAGTCATCGGCAGCCCCTCACTCTAGTTGACTAAGGCTCTGTAGGAGGAACGCAGGTCCTTGTAGCCAAATCTCACATATGCAACCAGCATTTTAGAAAATATTTCTACAGGCCTTACCTGTCTCCAGCCACCATTAGAACTATATACTCTTAAGTATTGTATTAGTCAAGCTACAATTCCATAACAGTAACAAGCCTCAGAGCACATTGGTCTAGCATGGAAAACCTCATTTATTCAGGCAATCTGTCTAGCCTGGATCAGTGGGGCTGCAGGTGGGAGGAGTGGATTTTCTGGGAGTCCTATACATCTTGAGATGCAGGGAATGTGCAGCAAACCATGCTCCCACTCTTCAAGACACTACTTGAAACCCTTCATTCCCATATACCCTCTGTTGGCCAAAGCAAAACACATTGTCATCCCCAAGTACAAGGAAGGGTATGAAGTGTTAGAAAAAAAGTACTAAAGTATGGAAGAACTGGAATATAACTAAGTGAACTTTTTAACAAAGGCCCTTGCTCTTTCAAGCGAGATTGTATTTGTTCCTTACATAAGATGTTACTGTGTAGCATCTTAAAGGGACGGATTTAAAGTGAAGATAGATCGCACTTTAAAGAGTGAGGAAGGGGAGCCACAAATTCGCTTCACCATTTTTCCATCCACTTCCTAGCCATGTCCTCATCAACAAAGCTGAATTTCTAGGGACAGGGAAAATGAGCTACACTTAGGAAAGGACAAACCGGAAACATCCTCAGTGCCTGTCCTGGCTGCAGGCCTCTGCAGAACCTGACTCAGTCTACTACCCTGAGAATGCCTTGGCCCGTTGGGAGAGACCCTGCCCACAGATGCTGGTGAAGAGCTCTACTTTCCGGGTACTTTTCTGCGTTGTTTCAGCACAAGCATGTGTGTGCCTACGCTGTCTGTGAGCCCAAAGAATTGTCCCTTGTGACTCCCTCCTTAACAGGCTCCAATTAGACACCACTTAATGGCACCTCCAATGCGACTGTCTGTCCAACATTTCACAATGCATGGGAATTCTCCCGGAGATTATTCCTGCTTTTCCCATCCTCAAAACAAGAAGGGAGAAATAATACATGATTGAAAACTAGCCACCAAATGTTAAGAAAAAATAAATTTGCAGTTGTGTTGCTTTGAAAACTTATTGCACAGCTGGGGGCATTTAAAGAACTTAATTAACAAACTTTGGCTGCAATGCGCCCCTCTTTGGGAGGGGGAAAAATCACAGTTAAGATTTGTCCAATTAAATTATAGAAGAATTGGCGAATTCAAAAGCGGTGAGAGGGGTTGGGGGAATGCACTTCTAATTTAAAAAGAAGAGTTTGAGTCTGATGGGAGACCTGCAGTCTGATTAACTCTATGCTAAGTTTCTTCGCAGCTTCCACAGACTCATAGGCACTTAAGAATTTTTAGCCCAATGTAATTATAGGTTTTGATAATCAGGCTTTGGTTAAATAAAATCCCCTCTTTCCTATAAAACTGAAGATGAAATACTCTTTTGTAAGGGAGCTCCCTCAAGCCCACCGCTTCTTGCTTCCACAGAAGATTCCACCTTAGGTCTGCATCCAGGCCACATTATGTCTTTAGGGAGTCAGAGGTACTTCTGCCTGCGTGCATCCTTTCCTGTGGAAAAAAGTATAGCTAGATGATAGATAGATAGATGACAGACAGACAGACAGACAGACAGACAGACAGACAGACAGAGAAGCATTTTACAACTGCGTTGGTATGAAGATCATTATAATTCAGGCTGGATTCGTATCTGACATTCATTTTATTTTCTTTGGACTTATAAAGAAATGGAAATTAAAATGGTCTCCCGGGCCCAGAAAGTAGGGTCCCTGCTAGACACCATGTCCATTCTCATAGTGGAGAAACCAAGCCTGCTTGGAATTTTCTATTATGAACCACGAGAAGGACATTTGGCCAGCTAAGAAAAGGCTCAAAATAATCATGTTGACGACACAATTCAGGGCAACATGATTCCTCTCAGCCTGTGCCCTGCAGACTGCCTTCCTGTTCCCTAATCCATATACTCCCACACCAAAAAAAAAAAAAAAAAATTGTTATTCCGACATCATTGGTCGAAAAGAATACCCAGTACAGTACGCACTCCTTTGGAATGACGAGTTCTCTGCCTTTTCCTAGGGGGGTGCTCCGCCAAAGACAAAAATGCGTAAGGGCAGCAGAGAAAATTCATTTGTATAAGCTAGCCCCCCTACTGTGGAATTTTCAATTATATATATCTAATTATGGCTGTCAGTTGATGGATTCAGAAAAGACATTTTGGTCCCCCCCCTCCTTTTTTTTTGTCTCTTCGTCATCTCTTCTGTTAGAATGATTATAGCACACTTACACAACTAATTGCCTTACCGCTGATTAGTGATACAATTATGCAGACCCAGCTCCTTGTGTGAACAACCATCTGCAGAGAAAAAAAAGTGACACTATTCAAAAACTATCCATAATTTAACCAATGTTCTTCCAAAGCGCTGAGCCCAGACAATCGTCCAGCCTTCATATTTCATACCCACCCTGGCAAGAGGAGGTTGGGTTTTGTGCGCCCAATTCACCTCTTTAGACACACTGTGAAGCAAAAAGAAAGAGGGGAGAAGAAAGTGCTTCAAATGTCAACCCATAGTGGGGAATTGAAGCGTGGTTAACGTCCATTCCTCCTTTGGGTAATTTTTCTTCAAATTTTATACCACTTGGCAATTTTTTGTTTCCTTTCAAACTGCTGAGAAAGTGCAGATGTTTCAACTCCTCAAAGTGAGCTTGGGTTTGCTGGCTTTTTTTTTTCCTGTGAGCTGCTCTCCCCAATCCCTTTTTCCCCCATAATGTATTTTTTAAGAAAAGAAAAAGAGAGAGAGAGAGAGAGAAAAGAAAGTTTTTATAGAATGGAAGGACGCAGTTGACGTATGACATTTCAATAAAGTGCGGCTTTTGTTCTGCATGCCCAAGTTCACGGGACACCACACTCCAAAGCCTCAGGGCCACAGGGAGGGAACAGGTGGACTGGGCAAGATGCTGTTTGCCTCAAGGAAGAAACAAAGAAGGCCGCATGGCTTTTCCCAAGGAGCAGGGGACTATGTGGGAAAAAGAAAGAGCCAGTGAGAGGGCCAGCGAGGTCCAAACCAAGAAGCAGAATGTTGGAATCTCTTCTAGTTTTAAATAAAAGTTGGAGATTGTCGGACTAGAAAAGGAAAAACGTGAGATTGCTAAGTGGCAAGTGCTCTTCCATTTGAGTAGAATGACTTCCTAGAGCAAAGCAACGTGTTGGGCTCGAAGGCCGGGATGAGGCCTGCTCCTGAGAGCCTCCTGCGAGAGTCCACTTCAGGGGCCCACCAGGACACTCACTCTGAGTCCCAACCCAAAAAAAAGCAGCCTTCCAGAAGCTAGGAGGTGGCCCTAGCAACCCAGGCCCTGCAAGTCATTCTGTCCCCAGGCACGCACGCCTGTCGCCTGACACTTGGCCATCTCTGCCTTCACTTGACTTTATGCTTGATAGTGTGTTTTGCTTTTTAGGACAGAAATGTCTGTGCCTTGGTTTCTCTGAACATCTTAAAAGTTATGAATACAACTGAGGTGTTTTGGGATCGCCCTAATGTACTCTGAACTATAGAAGATAGTTGTGTTGGGAACATTTTATAATACATTTAAATCATAGTAGTGACTCTTTCCTGAGAACTTACAGAGTGTCTGCCTGCTTTTTTTGTTTTGTTTTGTTTTTTTGGCTTTTATTAACTCCTTCATTTTGGTTTTCACATACCTCACCCTCCAACAGGTTCTGGGATGTTCCACCCAGTGCCAGGAGAAGAGCACAGAGGATAGTGCCTCAAATTTCTAGACTTCAGCAGGCACACTAGGACATGCAGCTCTGTGCAGGAGGAGCAGCCATTCCAGCAGAAGCCTAGAGTTCCTCAGCCATCACAACTCTGGACGGCTAGGCACTCTCACCATCTTCTCAGTGCCCTGAGTAATATTGGTTTATAATCAGTAATTCTACCAACTGGAACAGCTGCCAAACAATTAATGGAAGGGGATGAGAAAGGAAGGAGGAAAGGAAGGAGGAGGGAAGAGCAAGCTACTGTTTTGCGGAGCGTGCCCTGGATGTGGCCCAGCTGTCCTGGAGTTCTAGTCACCTCTCTTCTCTGATGGCTGTAGAACTTGGGCAAGGCTCTGGATACCCCCTGATATGTTCATCTTCAAGAAGAAAATATTGGAAAAGGCAACCAATCATTACCTGCCTACAGTTTTTAATCAGTCCGTGGTACTGCTCCATCCAAGCCTGGTAGAAGTAAGCCTTAGAGAATAAGAACCTCCTCTCCTGTACTTCTACTCCTTCTCCTGTCACTTCTCTCGCTCCTCCTTTTTCCACTCCTTCTCCTTTTCCTCTCTGTTCCTTGGTTCTCTTTGTGAAGCTTAACTGAGAGCCTACTTTGGCCTTGCCATGTGTGGTCCTATTTCCACAGGGCCCACCAAAGTGCTGAAGCTCAGTAGTAAACACTCAGCTGCAATTGAACGCAAGGTAACTGATGAGCTTCTCACCCAGTGGAGAACCTCCAGCCCTCCTGGTTTTGGTACAGTTGATGTTTCTCCTTCGTTATCTTCCACTCAAAATGAGGACATTAGTAGTTTACCACTTAACCTTCCTAGTGTAACAGTCAACACATCCCAGTTATCAAAGATGACTCAGTTCCTCAAACCATCTGTTAGGGTTTGTGCATGCACCCCCAAAGCCCCATGCACTTTTTTTTTTGTCTTCAGTACCAGGGATCAAACTTGGGACCTTGTGCTTGCCAGGCTGGTGCTTCTGCCACTCTCCCCAGCTCTTCATACACTCCTAAATGGAACTTGGTAGCTGAATCTAGAGATTGTGATTGATTCATAGTTCAGTGCAGCCCTAGGGCAGGTAGCCTGCTTACAATATAAGGGACATGAAAAAACTTGTCCACTCTTTCTCTCTGCTCTTTTCTTGTTACTTTTGCTGTCTTCTGCCACTGTGAACTGTTGCCCTTCACTATACCACTCTGCTTTGGAGCCAGCCGATTACAGATTGAAACCTCTATAAACTGTGAGCTCAATAAACCCCTTCTTCTTTAACTTTGGGTGTCAGCTATCTTATCCCAGCAAGAAGAGAAAGGTAATTAAAATATCACTCTTTGAGCCAGACAACGATTGTCCAACTATCCATTTAACCATCTACC
>PVKN010040775.1:0-10660 GCA_004027915.1 Capromys pilorides
TTCATAATAGTTATTCAAAGTACAAAATTTAGGCATGATATCTTGTCCAAACACTTAGTACCAACACTTCTTTTCAATGACAAAGAGAAACTGCCTATATAACTTTATTTTTTATTTTTATAATTTTTTTAATATTTACTTATGCATTTATTTATTTGATACAGGGTCTCATGTCTTGCAACCCAGAGCTGGGATTATAGGCATGCACCACCATGCCCAGTTTTAGTGGCTGGCTCAGTGCCAGCATAGTTTGCAAGACCTACTGAAGCTGGGACCCTGCACTTGCCAGGCAGGCACTTGGACCACTAACCTATCTCCCAGCCCGAAACTAGCTATATAACTATCTTGCGTATAAATTTATTTTTTTCCTTTTCCTTTCTCTTTCCCCCATCATAGTTTGTCTTTTATTTTGAATAGTTTATTGAAAAGCAATTTTGAGAGAGGATGATAATGCTATAGTTAATGAAGAACAGGGTACTTTGAGAACATAGAATCCAGGTGTGTGTGTGTGTGTGTGTGTGTGTGTGTGTGTATGCATGTGGAGATTGGTGGTGGTGGCATTTGAGAATACGCATGGCAGGAAGCTAAGTTTGCTTAGAAACTGCAAATATTTCAAGCTGGTTTGTGCCACAGGATCTTTGCACCACCTCTTTCCTCCTGGAATGTTGCTCCCTTTGACATCTATACTGTTCACTTCTTAGGGTTTAGTTTGATGATCACCTCCTCTGAGAGGTCTTCCCTGATCAGCCATATCAAAAAAGCCTCAGCGGAAAGATCTGTACCTGATGTTCAGGCAAGAAATCATGTCTGCATCTTGTACTCTGAGCAACTATGACTAAGACAACATTATGCAATGTATTAATTATTGTAAGAACAATAAAAAATTTCATGTAAGTTTTTTGATTTTATTCATATTAATGAGAAAAAAATAAAATAACAATGAAGCAGTTTCAAATCAGGTTAGTAGGACGGTTGCAATAATTAATACATTGCCTATTGTTATCTTCATAGTAGTTATTCAGAGGACAAGATGCAGACATAATGTCTTGTCTGAACAATAGCTATCAGTTGCTAGGCAACCTAATGTCATGCATCACTGACTTCACAAAAGTGTAAATAAAGGAACATTCTATTGTGAAAAAATATATATACTTACACAAGAGAGTTAGGATAGATGTACAGTTATTTTCTCCAAGTTCATTGTGAATAAAAGTTTGTACTCAGAGGCAATCGTGACCAAATCACTATTTTTCTGGAGCATTTGTCATTATCTAGTCATTTTGCTGTTTGCATAACTATTAGCAAATATTTGCTTCATAGAGACTGGACTTAATCTCCCCTATTCATTGCTGTGTCCCCAGGTTTTAGACCAGTTCCTGGATCAGGAGAAGTGCCAACATACATCTATCAAATAAATGAATAAATGATAAACAGTTAACGTGGGAGAGGTTAAGATGGACCAAAGAGAGGAGGAAAATGTTCTAGCAGAGGACCTGGCAGATTGGCATTTGACTTCATTCCCAACCTCTATCAGAGTTAGGTTGGAGAAACTGACTCGCTTTTCCTCAGAGGATTTCTCCCTGTGTGTGTAAGGTGTTGTCTGGCTGTTCCCTGTTGATGGACTTTTATTGTAGTCTGTTCTTGTTTGGCTGCATATTTCAGAAATTGCACTTTAGCTCTGTGTCGATATCCTTTACTGCAGCTCTGCCCCTGGGGTTGTACCTTTTAGGTTTCAATGAGGTTTAAAAAGTGTGAGCTTTTAGGGCTCAAGATTCCATTTTGATCATCAAATAGAAAGTCTAAAGAAAAATTTCAGCCTTAGATATGCTCGAATCCGCGTTACACTTCCCCACAGACCTGCTGATGTGTGTTCAGAAAAGAAGACACACCTGGAATTTCTCTAAGCAAAGCAGAAGTGGGAAGGAAAATTTGCTCTAAAAGAAGTTACAATGCATCTCAGGCCATTTCTTCTGAAGCCTATGGGACCTCCTTTCTATGACTGTGAGTAATCCAGTCCAAAATGTGGGCTCAAATAGGGTGCATTGATACTGCCACCACCTAGAAGCCTGGTCTGGCGATGACTGGTCCTTGGGCCTCCTTCATACCTCACTGGCCTGAAAAAGATTATATTTCATAATACTGGGAAGTGCAGTGCTATCAGGCAAAAGGGAAGCCAGGTTAGAATGTTATCCTGGGGCAGCTGCATCTCAGCAGATTTATCATGCGCTAGAGCTGGATCTTTTTGGAACCAAGAATTGAACTCAGGACTTTGTGCTTGCCAGGCAGGTGCCATGCTACTGAGCCATATTCCTGGACCTTAAAGTTGGACTTAAAAACTCAGAAAGATTCACTGTGTTGCTCCACTGTTGGGTAATAAGCAAGCCTCTTTTAGTCCAATGTACATTCAGTTTGAGGCAGTAAGAATAAAAATCAAAGAAAAACTAAATCATTTTTGAAAATAGAAAGCAAGTCTGGTGTGGAGTTGTCCCATTGTAGGACTTTGTGCTTGTCAGGCAGGCACTTATTCTACTGAGCTACCTCCCTGGCCCTTTGCCTTTCTTTCCTTATATTTGGGTTGTTTTATATTGTTCTTGCACTCATGAAATAGAGGCAGAGCCTCACTCTAGTTCCTTATCTTGAGGAGCCAGGTGGGAAGAAATGAGGGAAAGGAGGCAGAGTTTATTGAGTGGGTTTCTTTCTGATCTTTCTGTTAGTAATTCAGTTTCAGGACTGTGAAGAATGACTTACAGTTATAACTCTGATTTGTATAATTCAAATATAGTAAGGTTGCTTTGGACAGCCTGTGCCCTTGCCCCATAGCCTCCTTGAGGTGTTAGAACTTTAAACTTGACACTCAGTTCTCAAGGGATCAGATACTAAGGTGTTTTGCTGAACGCCTCAAGGAATGGCAAAGAAGAGGTCTTATAATTCTTCTTCTGCTCTCAGCTGACGTGTTTCACCTCACCTCTTATTCCCACTCCATAGCCAGTCTTTCCACGGCCCGACCACTTCAGCTTCCTTTCTCAACTGACATAGCTGTCTCAGAAAACTCAAAGAAAGCTCCCTTCTTAGAATGGAGGCAGAATTGTTTGTGGTTGGCAGTTCATTTCTCCGTTGCCTAGAATTTACTCTGTGGCCTCCCATCCTTCCTTGCTCTTGGAAGACGATAGATGCCCCCTGCCACATTTATTGTCCTCACATCATAGCTGTCCCTTCCTGAGGAGTACAGCCACAATTAGCTTTGGTTGTAAAGAGTAGTGTTGGTCCCTTTCTTGATTCCAGGGCAAATGGTTCCTATTTTGGGCTTTTATCTTACCCTGTACATCCTTCAAAGACTATTTCTAGCATAATTATCTTCAGTTGTAGTTCTTCTGTCATTTCTGAGGAGAATGGGCTTATTGTTTGAAACTTCGGTATAAGAATAGACTAGGATAATGACTTTTTCTTGCTTTGTGAACTTTAAAATATTCATTTTGTATTTATTTGATGGAGATGGCAGATACACTCCCTTGTGTGTGCTTAAGATAGAAAACAAAGTTTCAGCAGAGAAAGGGGAAAAAACTTTATTTGGGAAGTAAAGGAATGAGAGGAAAAAGTTTCTGACTCCGTGTCTTACTAGCTGGCTAAAATATTGCCTGCATCTTTTATGTACCTCAGGTGGGAATTTTCTGTGCACCATCCTCCCATCCTGCTTGTCTGGCATTGATACGGGAGTCACTGTCACTGCACTGGTGCTTGAGGTAATTTGTGGGCCTGGAACTGTAGATGAGATGGGGTAAATGCTTGATGTATAAATGCTTTGTGGTGAAAATGAGAAACTGCTTAGAGACCATTGATCCCCCCTCATGCTGACCCCTAGGTAGGACTGTTCTATTCAGTGTTGATCCTCTACCTGGTACTATCTCCATCTTTAATTCAGTCTAAAATCCTACCAGTCAGAAACTCATTTGGGTAGATAAGCACCTGATAACAGCATAGAATTATTTGTAGAAATTGTAAGTACTATTTTCATAGGCAAGATTAATCTCTTCTTCTTCTATATTACTGTATTAGTTACCTCCTGCTATGTAACAAACCACCTGAAATGTAGTAGTGAAATTATGTTATTCTGTGTGTCATCAACTGAGCTGGCATCATGCAGGAGCCCTTCTGCTGGACCTGCTTGGGAGACTCGTGTTTCTGCACACAGAGGAGGATGTCAGTTGGAGTGGCTTATCTCTGGCACACGTGGGCTATCCTCCATCAGGCCAGCTGGGCCTCTTTACAAGTGGCAAGGCTCCCTGGCACCATGGCCTAGATGTTGAACAACCCCATTTCGAAGTTAGTCACCAGTCAACCAAAACTCAAGAGTACAAATGTAGATTCTGCCTGTTGAATTGTAGTATCTAATTCCAAAGGCCGCATGCCTGTAGCAGTCAGCACAGTTGTTGTATGCACCTTTGCAAATAACCTATCCCAGCTTGTGAAGCACACATGTGGATTTGTTTCTGACTTGCTAGTGATCTTGGTCAGATCAGGATCACATGTAGAGGAAGGGATGAGCCCCATAGAAAGTGGAAAGCTGGGTGCCTGGACAGCAGGGTACACAAGGGGTTCAGAAGCTGGAGGCATACGCAGGCAAGAACTGAGATCACAGCCTCTGAGTTCGATGGAGTCCAGGCACAAGCAAGAGTCACAACTGAGGGTGGGGACCAGGACATGGATAGGAGTGGGGCTTGGAGAGAAGGCCAGAGAAGGGTGCTCAGGATCTGAGTTGGGTTGACAGGTGGCTTCACCCAGCAACACCATTCAGATGAGTCTGTGAAATGCAGAACTGTGGATGCCAGGGGTTGTCAGATCAAGTCATCTGTGTCTAACACACCCCACAAAAGGCAATGGTTCTGCTGACTGCTGAAGCAGAGGTTAGGTCCCCGTTCTGCTGTTCACCTGCTTTGTGCATCCCTCCTTCCTCACCTCACTTCCGTGGTTCACCATTCAAATGCGTAGCTAAAATCTCACTGCTTCTGTGAAGTCTACCTGATTTCCCTTCTGCCCTGCTATTTTCTTTCTTTTGCTTTTCTATTTTCTTAAAGCTTCTGATACCTCTCTAGCTGTGAAGATCTTTCTATTTCTGGTACACATTCTTAGTTTTCTTAATTTTCTACCCCAAATCTAAGTTACAAATTTCCAGAAAACAGGGATTGCATTTTACAATTTCCTTCTGTAAAAATCATGGCCTCCATGTAGTAGATGCTCAATAAGCATTTCCTGTTTGGTGTATAAATGAGCCCTCATTGAATAACAGCCATCTAAAATTAGCGGCTTAATGCCCCAGTGTATTAGCTCTCAGTGCAGTAAATTAACATGTAGACTCAGGACAGCCCAGTGGCTTCTGTGGTGGTGCCAGCTGGCATGGTGGTGGCCAGACTCTCAGATGTCTTTGTGCATGTGTCTGCTGGTTGGCAGGCCACCACTGGAAATCACTGACTGTGTTCTCCTCCTTGTGATTCCTTATCATCCAGAACTCTAGCTTGGGTCTGTTCAGAGTACCCGTCATGGTTTTAGGATTCTAATATAACAAGAAAGGGGGAAAGCCCAATGACAAGTGCTTTTCAAATTCCTGCTATGTCATATTTGTTAATATTCTGTTTGCCTAAAGAAGTCAGATGGCAAAGCCCAGAAAGGAGGGGTAGAAGAGTAGGTTCTACCTCTTACTGGGAGCAGCTGCAAAGACCCATTGCAAAGAGGCAATGCATTCTGGGAAAAGAAGAATTTGCGGCCATTACTGTCATTAGCAGAGACTGCTTTTGACTGTAACCTATTCACATGCCTACCACAGGCAAAGTATTCCCACCCTAGGCACCAAAAAATCTCAACTATGGGACTAGACTTAAAGTCTAGGATCTGCAGTCTCTGTCAGATCCAGTTGAGGCTTTTTTGGTGGGAATGTTCTTGATCCAAAGAGTTATGAATTAAGGCTGGCCAAACAGCTCAGTGGGTTAAAGCACCTGCAAGCAGGCACAGGGGTAAGGGGTTGAATCTCTGGGCCTGCTGTGCCAGTCCCACCCCCAGGGTGCACTGAGACTGCAATTGAGACTGGGCATGGTAGCACACGCCTATAATCCCAGCCTTTAGGAGGTTGTAAACAGGCAGATCACTATGAGTCCGATCTAGTAGTGAGACCCTGAACACCCTGTAGATACTTCCCTAAAATACAAACGAAACCAAACACAGAACAAAACAAAACAAAACAAAACAAAACAACCCATAGAGTTATGAATTAAGAAAAGAAGTTACAAGGCACCTACGGTAATTAGGACCTGGATAACCACAATGGATATTTCCATTCAAAAAGGAAAGCAAGGAAAAGTAGGAAACAGCACTTAGCATTCCACAGTGATACTGAAATCCAACCAAACACATGCCACTGAAGCGCTTTGCCTGTGGGATCCTGGCTTGGTTTCACTCCCAGGTAGTGGATGCTGAGGCTGCTATACCTGGCTTTAGCGTTATAAGATGTCTTTGATTTCCATTTTCCGTAAGAATGGCTGATGTTTGTAGGTGAGAGACTTTCCCAGCTTGTTTCTCACTCATGTGGGTGTCTGGAGGCTTTTCTTCATTTTCACCTCAGTCTAATGTGCTCCACATTGGCAAATGTCATCAGCTCCACTCTCCTAAGATCTCGAAGAATTGTTTTCAGATGTACTTTACTCAATAAAAGCTCTATGTACAATTCTGAGAAGGGTCTATCTCTCTCTGTGGGAGACATGCCAGGAAACAGTGGGACAGAAATCTTAGTGATAACATCTGGAATATCTGGGAGGGCCTTAGTTACTGCTTTTGTCTTTCAGGGTATTGATAAATGGGCTTGCAGGGCACCTTGATTTGATTTTTATTTTGAGGCTGTTTCTTTCTTTCTTTCTTTTTTTAATCTTGTAAACCAATCATTTATTTGAGAGAGAGTACAGCAATAACTGAAGCTACAGTAGAAGTAACACAATTCTAAAAGACAAGAACGACAGTTATTTCAAGCATAATTGTAGTGCTATCCATTGCTATTTGAGGCTATTTCTTACCTAGAGATTTTTTTGTTTTGCTGGGACAATTTTATTATGATGAGCAAATTCTGGCTCTTCTATGTATCCTTTAGATTCTGCCTGCAAATTGAACAGTTCTTCCCCTAGCTTGCCTTATTATAATCAGCTAAGTAAGCCCACTGACACTTTCAACACTCTACCTAGAAATCACCTTGTCACAAGCCCTACAACTTCGTTAGGTTTTATTCTATCTTTTAAGGTTGCTGTGATAATTTTTTTTTTTGTCTTTTTATTTCCAGTACTGGGGGTTGAACTTGGACCTATAACCTGAGTTACAGCCCCAGCTTTTTTTTTTTTTTTTAATAAAAAATACGGCATGAGTAAAATATATGGTGGGCACTTAAAAAAAGATTTATTACAATAGAAGACATATGATCATTGTTTCTCTGAAAATACTCCCACTCTCTTTGGAAACACTGAAAGTCTTTTTCCCTCAACGTCTTTAGGAGTTATAGTAAAAAATACGGTGAGTGTGGTTGTTTCATGCCATCCAACGGAAAGGGAGATTCCTAAAACCATTCTGGTATGTTTTCCTCTATGAATTCACAGGATCTGATATCCTGTGACTTCTAGATTTTCTTCAAATTCAAAATGATCACAAAAAGTAAACACCTGAATCCATTCAGGACATCAGGTAGCCATGAGAGCACAACTAAAAATACTCATGAAAGAGAACTTCCAGAACTGCTTCAAAAATTGGCAAGAATGATAAGATAAGTGTATTTTATTTTCATTTTTATAGATTTGGTACAGGATCTCACTACACAGTTTGGATTTATAGTGATTCTCCTGTTTTCATACTCCCCAGCCCTGAGATTACAAGCATGCACCACCATGCCCGATCTCGGTAGCCGGTTCAGTGTGCCCAGGGGTGGGCTGGTGTGGCACGTGGTGCCCTAGAGTGAACCCTGGATCCTGCACTTGCCTAAGCAGGTGCTTAGTCCACTGAACCATCTCACTGACCCTTGGGATACATACGTTTAAAGCTAAAGGAAATACTTTGAAAGGGATTAATGGCAATATGTCTTTTACTGTAATATGTATTTTAAAAATTGAAGCATTCACTGTATCTTCAAATAAATTTTGTGTTTAGGGTCTCACTAAGTTGCCCAGAATGGCTTGAACTATCCGTTCTCCCAATCCACCCTCTCAGAGTGCTGGAATTATAGACATACACCTCCGTGTCTAATTCCAATTACTTGTTTACAATATAATATGGGATATTATTTTTCTAGCCTGCTAGAGCAAGCTCCTCCTTGCTTTTCCAAGTTCTGTTATTTGCTTGTTAGTTTTTAGAGTTGGTTAACTTTTTTTTTGCTCCATTTCCAAATTTTTATTGTTACTTGACCTTAGAGCCAATGCTACATATTTTAGATTCTATTATATCAATACTCTAATTCTGGAAATATTTTCTTTATTAGTTAGGTTGTGCTTGCCATAGACCACTTCTGGTGGTGTAAAACAGCAAACATCTTTTTTTATAATCTGTTGGTAAGACGGATAGATTTTTCTGATTTAGACTCCTAGATTGAGCTGAAAGGTACAGGTCAGCCTCACACACAGGTCTGGCAGGCCTCAGTGCTTCTAGGTGATAAAGATGACTTGGCTTCATGTCTATCATCATCAGGGAGATGGTTGGAGACACTCATGGTGCGGCGATGGCAGGTTCTTAAGTGGAAAAAAGGGTGCCCTTTTTGTGTATTGTCTCACGGGCCAAAGCAAGTCAAACTATGAAGCCCAGAGCTGTGGGAGGAGAGTATCTTGGAGTCAGAGGAGAGAGGAGAGCTTATGCAACCAGTTTTGCAAACAAGCCACTACCTTTGGTATGACCAGTGTCTCTTTTAGGAATTTTATTTCTGTATTTGCTCCATTCTACAGAGAGGCCTTGCCAACAAGAAGCATCCAATGTTGTGTATCTATATTTTCTAGTACACCAAATTAATGTGCAAGTAAAATATTCATGAGCTATGATGGGGATTTTCTTATCTGTACAGGTGAGAGAATCAACATTGTGTGCTTAAAAGAATTTATCTTTACTCATTATTTTGGGCAAAGAATTGTGTACCTTCACGATCCTTTTCAACAAAATAGGCTTTTAAGTCTTTGAAAAATAGTTAACAACATACCCACACATATAAAATCTAGGAATCAAAGAAAAACTTTTCATGACGATGTTGTATCGACTGCTTTGCAATATTAGCAATAATAGCTCTGACTACTTAAAACACCAAAATACTTTCAACTGTTATGTTGACACACCCATTTAAGAATTTTAAAGGAGAGAGGCATAGCGATAATGTGTAAATTAAAAAAATTAGAAGAGCAACATGGGTGAAGAGAAATGAGGAGCAATAAGCACAGAATTCTACCAAAAATATATATAGTTTGGTGAGAAGGAGGTAAATCAGAAGAGCTTTTTAAAAGGTTAGCCTTAGGCTAGAAGGTTAATAGAAAGGGAAAAGAGATAGCATTGAAAAGACATTTCAGTCTATGATGAAGATGTCCTTTAATGGAGAAATTAACAAATGCTGCTACAGAGAAAGTATTGACTTTGATCTTGCCCAAGGCTCTTCTACTCAAGAGTTGTAGAGAGGGAGATAAGAATTGCTCTGTTTTGAATAACTGTGTTTGCTCCAGATGCACACAGAGAAACTAATCCGTAGTGTGATGGTATCAGGAGGAGAAGCTGTAGGGAGCTGAGGAGGCCTCCAGGTCAGAGTCCTCAGGATGAGAATGAATGCCTTTCTATAATAGGCTCAGACAGCTATTTTGCCTTCTCATCGCAGGAAGAGATGTTTTGCGTGTAAAGCAGAGACCATGCCCCGAATCTGAGGGCACCACAATGTTGGACTTCTCAGCCCCCAGAACTGCAAGATATAAACGTACATTTCTTTTATAAGCCATCTGGTTTGTGTGACCTGAATGGACTTAGAGCATAAGGAGGGTGTATTAGTCACATTCAGTCCACTACTTTCTTTGACAGATTATAGAGATTTATAGCCAGTATGGTCAAAGAAAGCAAATGACAGGCTGATTGGACAGTGCTCCAAAATCTGCAGGGCAAAGGCCTCCAGTGACAGCAGCAGTAGTGAGGCCAGTGGGCTGGACAGTAGGGAGCCGGCTGCGGGGCAGGTGAGCACATTAATTCAGGATCAGCTTTTGGTTAAATAGGAGTTGGCATAGTGGCACACACCTCTAAAAATTTCAGGCAAAATATGAGCTACTCTACAAGCCAGGTTGACTCTTGAGCTTGGAACAATTAAGTGACAAAAGGAGAGTCGAATTATGAATTCCCTTCAAAGGTGCTATGGGGTGAATACTATCTCAAAGACAGTAGCTTAAGTGTCTCAGTGTCACTAATGTAGAAATTAGAAAGCGCCTTGAAAACAGGAAATAATCACAAAGCCCATTCGAATTTTACATTGGTTATAGGAAAAGTAGTAGAAACCTCTTTAGGTTTAATGAGGGAGTGCATTTAAAGACAAATTTTGATGTAGTGAGTATGCCTTTATGATAGAAGGATAACTTTAATTATTTTGCTCATGGAGAATATTTGTGTGCCAATGTAAGATGAATACAGGGAG
>PVKN010040776.1:0-10601 GCA_004027915.1 Capromys pilorides
TTAGTCAGATATGCATGTCAATATCTCTGCTTTAAAGCCACAGAACTTAATACAAATGAAGAGTTTGGAAACAAAAAGGGGTTAAGAGTACAGATAAAATTTACTGAGCACATATGCTTCCTGCATCAAAAGGATAAAATAGTCTCCTCAAGAACCCCATCTTGTGTGAATCAATTTTGTAAAATTTTAAGCTGCCATTGCTCTCAGCTAAAGTAGAAGATCAATATCAGTGAATATTCAGATATGAGTTCTACTACTGCAACAACCAAATCAAAACTTTGTCTTAGGATAATTAACGTTAGAAAATTTGAAACTTCGTTTAATGTTACACATGTGGTTATTAATGGATTCTTTGGTCAATCCAATGATGGAGGCATCACACAAAACTGACATGTGTTGTAATTACTGCAATGGACTGATTTGTGTCTCTTTCTAAGTTGTTATTGAAGCTATAATTCTCAGTCCTGAGAGAAGGCAGAAGAAATGAGATAAAGGAGAAAGAGACTCATTTTTTTTTTTTATCTCCTTCCTTAACTTAAAGCTCTGCATCAGATATCTGCACATAGCCCATCATCACTTAAGGAGTTTATACATTAGATGGCTTATTAACTTTAAATTTTACCCCATCAAAACTGATGACATTAAAATAAAAATAACCAGATTAACCTTCAGGATTCTTAGGGGTGTCCAGTTGGCACATTGTGCAACATCCAATTTCAATGCTGACCAGAATAATATCTAGAAGAGTCAAAACTTGCAGGTGTCATAGATTCCAGAAAAGCAGCACCTTGAATACTATTTCACAATGCAATCATCTTCTCCCAAGCTGACATAGTGACCCCATGGTGGGAGTCAAGGCAGCAAATTTCATCAAGAACAGCTCTCTCAAAGAAAGATAATCAAGGCATAAGGATTCTTTTTGGGAGAAAAAAAAAAAGCAGAAATGAGATGATAATCCACTGGGCCCCAGATGACCCCAGTTAATCCAGAAAACCTAGCCTGTGTTTTTGTGAGCAAGTCAATTTGGTCCTTCATCAGAGGATGTCCCTTCCAGTTTTCCAACTTGAAATTTATATTTTCCCTGTGTTTCCTCACTTTTAACTCTGCCTGATATATCTATGTAGGCCTCACACTGACTTACCCTGGAGTATGTTTTCTATAATGAAGTCAGTGAATCTACCAACTACTCCAAGTATGGAACAAAGAAAGGTCCCCACCTCTTTCTTGGGAGACCTCCACAGACATCATTTGGAGAGAATACCTTACACTAAGACTATATTTGGAGATAAGACTTTCACTTAATTAAAGTTAAATGAGCTCATAAAGGTGAAGCCCTGATCCAGTATGATTAATATCATAATAAAACAGATTTAGGTACCGGAGGAGTGAACACTGAAAAGGAAAGATTACTTAATGACACAACAAAATGTAGTCAACTACACACTATTGGGAAAGAGCTCTCTATAGACTCTTAACCTAAAATAGCCTGGTCTTTGATTCTTTGTCTTGAGAATAGTAAGCAAACAAGTTTCAAATGGGTAAGCTATTGTATCTGTGGTATTCTGTAATCAAATTCCATAGGAAAATCTTAGAGGTTCTTACAGGTTAACTCTGAAATATTTCTCTAAACTTTCTTGCATTGTAGGTAACTGGATAATCATCAATATGAACATCTATTGATGAGTATGATAGCTGAATGTGCTGTTATGTTGTACAGTCTGGCTGGAAGTGTGAGTCACTGGGAGTGTGACCTGGATGGGAGAGTGTAATCTTGTTCTTGCTTCCTCTCATCTATGTTTGTCTCTTGATTATCTTAGGCAAAGAAATTTTCCTATTCCCAACCTTTAATCTTTCTTTCTGCTTTAGAACCAACTGACAATGGATATTGGTAAGAAAAATGGAGTCATCAACCTAACTATATCTGATCATGCAGATCAGTAGCTTTTGGGACTCAATTGTGAGAAGAGTTAGGAAAGATTTGGAGATTCTGGTTAGAAAAATATAAGAATGTTGAAGGCCAAGAAAGCAAACATGGTTTGGAAATTTTGATTGGGGTTCAGAAGACTAAAAGGCTGAAAGAAATGGGAAAAGTAATGTCCAAGCTTAGGATATTTTATCTAGGAATAAGGATGTCCCAATTTTTTACTCATTGCTGTGACAAAATACATGACACCAAAAATTAAGGAAAAAAAGGTTTATTTAGCTCTTAGTTTATGGGCGTTTCACTCCATACTCTGCTGGCTCCAAGGAAGACTGGCACATGTAGGAGGGCAGAAGTTCACAGCAGTGGAAAACAACAAAGAGTAAAAGGAGAAGCAGCAGATACAGAGTCTAGCAAGCCTCTCTTCCTTCCACATTAACTGGGAATACCAAAGACAGGAGCTCTTCAGGGGAAGTGTCACCATCGTTCAGCGCTGACTGCAGAGTAGAGCTCCACCTAGGAGGTGGCATGGCTGTGAAGATCAAGCACCTCCAAAAAGTAGTATGCAGAATCCTCCCTCAACTCCTTTATATATCCTTTAAGTGGTGAGTCACTCTAGGGTGTCCCTTGGGAGGGGCTTCACACACCCTAGGGTGTGCAATTGCTGACCAGATTTAATTAAGTGCTTTACTTTTCAAGTTGACACCATGTGTCAACCACTACAAAGGACCTCCATCCATTGGCAGTTGGACTAGAGGCTATTTGTGTTACACACTGGTAAAAATTACTTTCATTTTTTTTCTTCTTCTGAGACTTTAGAAAATAGTAGACAAATTAAGGATAGTAGATAAATTAATCTGGTGGAGAACTTTTCAAGCAGGCCAACGCTAAAGCTGTGACATGAGTAAGGATGCTGCTTTTAGACATATTTATGGTAAGAATTAGGAGCAAAAAGCAGAACTGATAAATATGAAAAGACTGAAATTTCTGTAGAGTACATACCTACAAAGCTGGGGTAAAATGGACTGTTTTATGGATAAAAATAAAGTGTGTCATTGAAAAGACAAACTATAGGGGAGGGGGAGATAGCTCAGTAGAATAAGCTCTTGCCTGGCAAGCACAAGGTCCTGAGTTCAATCTCTTGTACTGAGAAAAAAAAAAAAAAAGACAAACATTGTGTAAGAGCCAGAAGAAAGATGTCCTAAATTCATCTCAGAAATCAACAAGATCCTAAGAATCAAGTGTGAAAAATTACAGATCTTTCATTTAGGAAGACAGGCCATAAGCCCCATGCTTGAAAAGAATCACTCATAAAATTGGTCTCCAGCATTTGTTTCACAGTTCTTACCCAGTCAGAGCCTCAGAGGTCACTCCAGCCATGATCTGATGGGGAGAAGCTACTGCTGAAGCCAGCACCTTGGAACCTTCTATGTGCTGCTGAGTTTTCAGCCAGAGAACTGTAACACGTATGGGACTTGGCAGATTTCTATCCAGAATTCCACATGAAGGCCTTAGAGGCCAGGCAAGTGTGTGTGGCAGGGTCATAGCATTTGTCAGATGAATCTGAAAGAGTCATGTATGAATCATCAGAATAAAACTAAAGGTGCAATGGAGACTCCACAAAGTTGAATAAGATGGAAAAGTGTGATGTTTGTTGAAAAAAGCCACAAAGAGTGAATAAAGTCATTTCAAAGAAAAGGTGTGGTGAGCTTCAGTGGCAATGCCATAGCTGTATGCTTGCACAAACCTCTGGGAGCTCTCCTCTCACTATGCCTGGCCTCTATCCTAGCCTTGGAGCTGGAATTAACGTCCTGGTGTTTTATTTTTTTTATTTTTTCTCACATGGGATCCAGTCATTTCTATTCCTGATTTTTCTCTCTTGAGATGGCCATATTTACTGTGTGTTATTCAATGTTATCAGTGTTTAAGTTTCTTTTAAATATTTAGAGTAATGCACAATAAAGGTTTGCCTTGAGTGTCAGAATAAACTTCTATTTGCACTTTTTAGGCACGCTGGAACTATTAAAACTTTAGCAATGCTTAGATTATGCATTTTTTATAGTGAAATGCACATAAGCGTTTTGGAGTGTTAGGCCAACATTTTTAGTTTAGATTTCAAATGCCCCTAAATGCCTATGTGTGTGGATCATGCAAGTGTGATCAACAGTGCACTTATCCACTAAAGGGTCTCTTAGCTGACTGAATTGGTGCAATGTGCACATTGTTTGGGGGTGGTCACAGGAGAAATGATCTGGAAGGGTGTATTATTGTGAGGACATGCAAATACAACTTGTAAGTCAGGAAAAGAATGATAAGTTATTAGAGTCATGAAGACTGATGATTATAAGATCATATTCTATTTCTCACACTCTTCTCTAGCCGTCCTCTATCTAGGTCCCCCACCATGCATTTTTTCTTTGGTGCCAGGCAAACACGGAGTAAAATTATGCTATGTAATAAACTTCTCACTATTTAAATTGTGTTAAATATTTTTTCAGTGATAAGACACAAATATTATTTTTGGGGGAGAAACAAACAAGCCAGAATTTAGATGTACTGCCATCACCCAGAAGTTCTTGTTATTGTTATAATTCCTAAAATATTAATATCTGAAAAAGAAGATATATGTTGAATGCTTCACAAAAGTCGGGAATTCTTTAGGTTATATGTAAGTTTTTCCATGTCACAGAGCAATAAAATGTTTTGGATTTAACCTTCATAACTCTTTCCCATTTTCAACCCCTAGGAAAAATTACAAGTGAAGATATTTAACTCTCCTCTCCCAAAATTCTCTTCTCATGCTGGAGATAAGGACTTTTGATCTTTAAGTTTCTCTATAAGCATCATAAAACTTTGAATTGGTTTAAAGGTCAAATGCTCCTTTCTAGCCAGCTCAAGTAACATTGAATTTCACCTGCTCTTTCCAATCTTGAAGAACCTGGAAGACCAGAGTAGCGCATACATTTTACTATGTTATATCTTGGAATTATAGGTTGATTCAGTTTCCAAGTGTGAATAGCTGTACATAAATTGTAGACATAAGAACATTAGTTCTTTCAATGCTAATGACAATATTGAGCCTGAAAAATGAGAAAATGAACATATTTTCTTTTCCTTTAATTATATATTTTTACTTCTTCTTCTTCTTTTATTTTTTGTCTTTTTTTAAGACAAGTTCTCACTGTGTAGTTCAGACTGGCCTTGAGCGCATTTTCAGCCCAGGCTGGTCTTGAACTCCCAATAATCCTCTTGCCTGAGCCTCTGGAATAATGGCATTAAAGACATGTGCCATTACAACTGGCTTTGTCTGTCTTTAGTTAAATCTCCTTTGAAGAATCTTAATGCTCTTGGGAATCAATTTTATAGAACTAGAATATGATCTTATAACCAACAGTCTTCATGATTCTAATAGTTTATCATTCTTTCCCTGACTTAGTACGTGTGTCTGCATGTCTCAAATTTTATCAAATCACACATTGAATCATGTGTACTAAGTATTAGAATCATACTCACTTAAAGAAGTCTCTTGGAAAAAAACTGAAACTTTACCATGGTTACTCAGGTCATTCCTTACTGGTAGAGTTACTTCCATATCACTCATATAAGAGACTCATAATGCTTATACAGTTATCTCTTTCTTTTTGAAAACTTCAGCAGACTGCACTTTCCAGATAGATGGCAATTCTTAAATAAAATTACCATGAAAGTTCTATTTTAATCTTCAGTTTACACTTAAGAAAACAGAGGTGTACAAAAATCAATACTTTGTCTAGGTCACCACCATCTGGTGGAGCATAACTAACATCGTTTCCAAATTTACAATACTTTTTTCTTTTGTTTTAGTGAAAAGAAATAAAATTTCATAACAAAATGATATAAAAATAAAAATAGATAATGCACTACACATTATTATCTTTAAACTAGTTATGCAGAATATGAGAAAGAGGTATAATAATTCTCCAATTGATATAAGCACAAACTTTCCTTTTCTATGAACTAACATACTAATATTATAACTGACTTGCATTTTCCCCTCTCTTCCTTTCCTGTTTCCCTGATCTTAGTGCCTCTTCCTATTGTAACAGTTTCTTCCTGAATCACAACATCTATTGCATATTTTGGTACTTATTGATTCTTTCAGTTTCTCATATCAGGAAAATAGTGTGATGCAAGTCTGATTTATTTCACTAAAGAGTATGGCCTCAGTTTTCATTTACCTATAAATGTCTTGTGCTTAATCCTTGTTTATGGCTCAACAGTATAAATGAATAAATTAGGTCAGACCATTTCCAACTTTAGTGTATAAAAATACCACATATTTTTCATCCACTCCTCAGTTAATGAGAATTTGGGTTATTTCCAAGATTTACCCATAACAAATTGTGCTACTAAAAACATGAGAGCACATATATCACTTTAGTATGATTTTTTAATTCTTCTGGGAAGATACTCAGAAGAGGAACAGATGTTAAAATGGGTTAAATGGGAACTTCAATCCTTGTTTTTCAAGTTAGCTCCATACTGATTTCCATAATGGTTGTACCAGTCTGCACTTCAACCGACAGTGGAGAAGGGTTTCTTTTCCTCTACAGCCTCTCCAGGGTTTGTTATTAGTTAATTTCTTGCTGATAGGCAATTTTTTCTGGAGTTAGATGGAATCTCAGGGTTTTAATGTACATCTCTCAAATGATCAGTGAAGTTGAACTATTTTTCATATCGTTCTCATTAACTTATACTCTACTGTTTATTGTTCTTTTATTATGCATCCTACTCTGGTCTCATGCTATACACCAATGCTTAATTTTTTTTTTTTTGATCTTGTTAAAGTTACATAAAAATGTTCTATGGTAATGCCAAAGGGTAGATAGTAGGTTAAAGTAGATTTTTAAAATGCTGTACCAATAATTGGGAGAATAATAGAATTTTTAATGTATGCAGTCATGTTGGATTTTTTTTTTACTAGATAGGCATCAATTGATATTGGATCTGTTTTACACTTATATACGATAATAATTAGATATCTAATTCAAAGAGCAGTGAATAACTATTAGTATGCGAAGTCCAGTGGTCACTTAATTGGTGATCAACTTCCTTTGCCAACTTTCAATCATTATTTTAAAGTTAAGTGCCTTATAAAATGCGCCAAGAGGAGAGACAGTACATGGTCAGTTAAGCTACAGGCCTGTACAGCTCATCTAAGCCTAGCATCTCCTCTCAGTATTATCACAGCCTGCCAGATTTTACCTTTGCCTTTCTGGATTTATGAGCAGATCATTTTTGCACTGCTTCCGTTTTCAGTTCTGGCTGCATGCTTATTGAATAGAGAAGAACTTTTTGAGGTATTTATGTCTACCTAATCTGACATCTGACTCTTCTAGAAGACCTTATTTTCTTCAAAACTATCTACCTGCTCTCTTAGATTCTATTTTTGGAACTCTCTGTCCATTTCTCTAAAGGTGGCACGATGATTGAAAAATAAGCATAAATGAATAAATTAGGTCAGACTATTTCCAATTCAAATTTCTTCACTGGCTTCTGTTGCATAAAAAAATAGAATTCAACTATTTACCATGGCCTGCAAAACTCTGCTTTACTTAGTCCCTGGACACAGCCTCTCCTGAGTCATAAAGCTGCAGTGCACAGGGAGCCCTTTTGCTTCAGGAACCTATCATGGGTTCTAGCTCATTCCTAGTTGAGGACACTTCTACTTGCCATCCTTCTGTGATGCTGTTCTTGTAGCTGTTATCTTCACATCCATCATGCTTCAACTAAAGAGTCATTACTTTGTAGAAGCCTGCATGAGCCACCTTCTCTCTGCCCTTGTACACATCATTTTAATTTATTCAGGTAATTTTTCTATAGCACTTAAAAAACATCCTGAAGTTATCTTTCCAGTTTGTGTACATGGTATTTAAATTTGTCTCCCTTTCTGTTCAATTCTTCAGTTATACAGTCAAGTCCATGAAAGCAAGGATCTGGCTAAGTTCACTTACCTACCTGCTATTGGTTGTGGATAATTCCTGCTCCAATGTCCATGAGATAGAATATTGGCCTCAAGTGTAGTGGCTGTGAGGTAGTGAGAAGACTTTACAAGACAAGGCCAATTGGGAGATGAATAGATTGATGTCATCTTGTGGGAATGGTCCACGTCACCCATGACTGGATTAGTTCTCATAGTACCACGTTGTTAAGAGCAAGTCTGGTCTCTCTCTAGTCTTTCTTGCTTCCTGTCATATACATGGTCCCCTTTCTGCATGTGGACACTTCCCTTTGCTTCTTTCCCTCATGCTGTGGGTATCCAGAGAACTCTTGGAGAAGCACAGTAGATGGAGTTGCCTGATGGTCAACTGTCCAACCACTGGAGTCATGTGCTAAATACATTTCTTCCTGTATAAAGGACTCAGCCTCAGCTATTTTGTTGCAGAAACATAAAATAGGGTAAGGAGTATCCCTAGTGACCAGAACAAAATCCTGCACAGATAGTTTATTCCTTGAGACAAGGAGGTTGAAAATGAGGATTCTTTACTTACATTCTTTTCTTCACTCTGTCCTCTATAGCATTGTACTTGTAAAGATCAGAATTTTAACTATTTATAGCATAATTATCTACCTGTAAGAACTACTGTGAAGAAATTAGTGTACATTTTCCCAACTCTTCCTCAAAGTGCCTTCTTCTAAGCTGGAGGAATATATGTTGATTGGGAGGGTGATCCTGGCAGAAAAATTCCAAGTACTTCCACCAACTAAAGATCCTTGCATTGTGTTGTGATAGTCACATTTGTCCCCTTCTGCCATTTTTTTCCCATCTTGATCCTTGATGATCTCTAACGTGGTGTGCCTTTTCTATCTTTTTTGTCATTTTAAACATGTGATATAAATGAATTCAAATAGTTTTTAAATTCAGTTTGGAGGAAGTCTCTCCTATCTTCTTGAAGTATACTGTCTTAGAAATTCATGCAAGTTTTCACTTTGACCAATAGCTTACTCTGTCACTGCTGAGCATTTCATAGTATGAGAATGCTATAACTGTTTAATGAGTCATCTTTTGTTTTTCTTTTGTGGTGTCAGGGATCACATTGAGGATCTTTTGCTTGATTGCCAAGCATTTATTCCACTAATGATCACATATTCCACTAATGATTCATCTACAAAAGGATTCCTAAGTAGTTTTCATTTTAAACTCTGGGAAACAAAGTTATAAACACTCAATAGCAAATTGTTATGTCGATGTAAGTTTTTTTTTCTTTTTCATAAATTCCTGGGATTGTGCTCAGCCATCAAATAGTTGCACAGTTTTCAAACCACCTGCTGAGCTTCATTCTTCAGGACCTGAATCACTGTAGATTCCAACACAGGAAGTATGAGTGATTCTTTCATGCAAGCAGCACATGGTTGGGTTGTATTTTGTAGTCTGCTGTGAAAATTTCTGTTGTTTAGTTGATGCATTTAGCAATTTGCCTCTGATGTGTTTGCTATTCCTATACTGATATGTGAGGAATTAAACATGCCACTGCAGTTTTAACTTTCTATTTTGTTATTTTTTCATTCACACTGTCTTTTGAATTAGTTGAATACTTTAAAAATTCTTTTGATCACCTAAAAAATTCAAATCAATATTAGAGCATAGCAGTTTTGTAATATATAGTCACCTATTACACTATACTGATAATTTTTACCAATTTGAGTAAAATATGGAAGCTTTTCCTCTCTTTTTATTCCTTTATACTCCTTAATGTTAATAAAATATTCTACAAGCCAACATTTGTGCTAAAAGTAGACAATGTTTAATGTTAGCAATTAGCATAATTTTTTAAATGTTAAAGAAAAGAATAGATGTCAATGTTCCCTTTACTGGAAAAAAACTACTTGACACCTGCAACTTAGAAGCAGAGAAGTTGCTCTTCAGCTCCTGCCTGGATTGCAGTTTCCGTTTATGGTTGCCAACTTCAAAGTCAAATCATGGTCAAGAGTGAGGTGGAAGAGATTTGCTGACCTCACTGTGTTAGGAAAGTAGTTACAGGGCAAAGGCTCAGCAGGTGATATGCAGTTCCAGACCCCAAGGGCACACCTTCACTGGACCCAAGCCACTAACAGCAGGTTCACTTAGGAACACCAGTGAGTGGATCCACTGAGGGTATGGAGCCTACAGGAGTTTCTTAGTCTAGTCAAGTTGACAACTGAGATTAACTACTTCAGGCTGCTTCTTGAAATTATTCATATTTTCATTTTTTCCAAACATTCCAAGATTCCTTTATTAGTTCCTTAGTATTTAACAATTCTTTTGCACACATCTGCCGGAGACAAATTCTCTTTAGTTTTCCTTTCTTTGGTTATATATCACTTTGTCTTTCAATTATGAAAAGTGGTTTTACTAGACATAAACTTTCAGATTTGTAGTTCTTCTTAGCATTTGAAAAATGTGCATTTCCTTCTGCCTTCAATAATTTCCGACGAGATATCTATTTTCCATTGAAACAATTTGATTTTGTTTTCTCCTATAACTAAATTATTATTTCCTTTGTAATGTTTGAGTTATTGTTATGTTTAATTTTCAGAAGTTTGTTGTGGTAAGTCTTGTGGATCTCTTCAGGTTGGTCTTGGCACCTCAGTTTTTTTGAATATACATATTCAAGTCTTTGAAGAGTTTTGCACTTTTCAGATATTATTTCTCTGATTACTT